>CALSBZ010046819.1:100725-122838 GCA_943591055.1 Gobionotothen gibberifrons | reverse complement strand
CTCCTGGCCCTCTCCTGTCAGGCCAGGGGCCATCCATAACTGGACCTTTACTTTCAGGTCCTGGTCCTTTGAAATCTGGACCTCCAGGTCCCCTCCTGTCAGGCCCAGGACCTTCCATAGCTTGACCCCTCCTTTCAGGAGCTGGTCCTTTGAAATCTGAACCTTCGGGCCCTCTCCTTTCAGGCTCAGGACCCTCTATAGCGAGACCCCTAATTTCAGAACCTGGTCCCCTGAAATGTAGACCTCCTGGCCCTCTCCTTTCAGGCCAGGGACCCTCCATAGCTGGACCTCTACTTTCAGGTCCTGGTCCTTTAAAATCTGGACCTCCAGGCCGTCTCCTGTCAGGCCAAGGACCCTCCATAGCTGGACCTCTTCTTTCAGTTCCTGGTCCTTGGAAATCTGCACCTCCAGGCCCTCTTCTGTCAGGCCAGGGGCCATCCATAGCTGGACCTCTTCTTTCAGTTCCTGGTCTTTGGAAATCTGGACCTCCAGGTCCCCTCCTGTCAGGCCCAGGGCCCTCCATAGCTTGACCCCTCCTTTCAGGAGCTGGTCCTTTGAAATCTGGACCTTCAGGCCTTCTCCTTTCAGGCCCAGGACCCTCCATAGCTTGACCCCTCCTTTCAGGAGCTGATCCTTTGAAATCTGGACCTTCTGGTCCTCTCCTTTCAGGCCCAGGACCCTCTATAGCGAGACCCCTAATTTCAGAACCTGGTCCCCTGAAATCTGGACCTCCAGGCCGTCTCCTGTCAGGCCAGGGACCCTCCATAGCTGGACCTCTACTTTCAGGTCCTGGTCCTTTAAAATCTGGACCTCCAGGCCGTCTCCTGTCAGGCCAGGGGCCTTCCATAGCTGGACCTCTTCTTTCAGTTCCTGGTCCTTGGAAATCTGGACCTCCGGGCCCTCTTCTGTCAGGCCCAGGACCCTCTATTGATGAGCCTCTGCTTTCGGGCCCTTCTCCCCTATAAACTGGACCTCTAGGTAATCCCCTGTCAGACCCAGGGCCCTCCATAGCTGGACCTCTGCTTACAGGCCCTGGTCCCCTAACATCTGGCCCTCCAGGTCCTCTCCTGTTAGGCCCATGACCCATCCTATCCTGATCATTCATTTCAAGTCCTGGTCTCACAAATTCTGGACCCCCTGGTGCCATGAAATTGGGACCCACTGATCTTTTCCTGTCAGGCATAATGTCCTCTATCAGTCCACAGCTCATATCAGACGCTGGTCCTCTAAAGTCTAGGTCTCCAACCCCTCTTCTGTTAGGCACCTGGTTCTCCATGTTTGGACCTCTATTGTTAGGCAGAGGGACTCTCCATTCATCTTGTATAAATGGCCCTTCTCTGAGTGGACCTGATCCTCTCATATCTGTACCTCTGCAATCATCTCTTATGACTGTTCCTGGGTCACCACAATCTATACCTCTCATATGTAGACCCAGGCCTATATTTTGACTCGTTTGACCCCTTATATCGGGACCAGCAACGGGACCTGGACCACTCCAATCAGGAGTTTTAATGTTAAGCATGCCATCGCCCCTTGTATCTGAGCCACCCATACTACCAATATCTTGACTAGGCCCCATGTAACTTCCTCTTTGTGTCATATTTGGCCTTCTTAATTCACAAATAGTTTCTGATTCTTTCATGTCAGTGCCATGCACACTCTTTCCAGCTGTCATACCAGGACTCTTAAAAGGTTCTCTAGGCCCACTGTCTTCTCCAAAGAAGGGTATGTTAGAACCACCACTTTCATAATTAATGTTTGGCCCTGGTCCTCTCATGGGTACATTTCGCCCTTTTTGTGGACCCCACCTCTCATGAGCAAACAAAGGCTCTCTTGTGCCCCTTATATCAGCTTCAGTTCTATGTGACGAAGGGTCCTTTATGACTAGATCTCTACTCTTGTTCTGTAGATCTGATCCTTCCCCACATGCATTTATAACAGCTGGTACAAGTATTTGTCCACTCACTTTTGTCTCACTGCGCATCATATCAGGAGCTGGAGCTGTGAGTTCTAGGTTCAAGCCTTGCATACTACATACGTTTTGTGTATGTGATCCAGGACCCCAAATGGTGGTACCTTTTCCTTGCATGTCTGGGCCTCTCCTAATGGGGCCTGGGAATCCAGTTTCTGTTACTCTAAGATCTATCTGTGGTTCAATATGTCCAGGTCCTGGCTGTTTTGTCACAGGATCTTTTTCAGTTCCTGAGGCCTGAATATCTGAGCCGATAGCTCGAATTGAATCCCCCTCCCCTTGACCCAGTATTTTAGGATGTTTTAAGCCTGGATGTCCCATTTCTATGTGTTTGTCTGCCTCTTTTATAACCTCATCTTTGACCCCTTGCCCCTCTAGAACTAAGGCACCTCGACCGGTTGGCCACAGTATTTTGGACATTGTTGCTTGACCACCAATAGGCAAACAAATACTTTCAACTTTATCATGTGGCATTGAGACACTGGAAAGGGTCTGAGGATCTCTGATTTCCTCAATTTTAGGGCCCCTCTTTTCTGTGTGAATAGGTTTTACAAACTGTGGCTCTGGATCAGGGCTCTGAGGAGAATCTCGAATGGGCGGATCAGTTTCACGTAGAGGAACTGGAATTTCAAATTTGCTAAACAGAGTTTCAAGTTGAGAGGGTATATGCACCTGGTTAGAGGAACCACTATCTGTGTCGCCACTGACAGACGTGTTTTGAGGCTCTTGGAACTTTGGATCTTTTAAAGTATTAAGCTTGAAATTGTGAAGAAGTTCATGTGAAGAGGGAGAAAAGCCTTCACCAACACTCTTAACAACATTACTTTTTAGCTGATGTCCAACAGGAGGGTAATTTTTAATAGTAACTGAACTGGATGATGATTGGTTACTCTCTAAAAATGTTCCATCAACAGAGTCTAAAGAGCCTGGAGCATTACACAGAACAGTTAAAGGCTTTGATATCTCAAGGACTTGAGGTGAAGGACCTCTGTTCCATTTTGGCGATATGGACCCAGAATCTGTTTTTCTAGGAGAACATGGGGATCTTCTACGGCCATGAGAATGCTGCCGTGGTGTATGCTCTTTACGTTGGCGACCTTGACGGTCAGACTGGTCTCTGGCTCTATGCCTTGACCTGTCCCTTTCACTTTTTCTGTGTCTATCCTTTTCTCTATGTCTCCGGGAATGTGAAGGAGAACGTCGCTGTGATCTTTTAGAAGGACTTCCATGGCGGCTCCTTTCATGATGACTCCGCTTCTTTGGTGATAACCTTCTCTTTCTGCTGTGGTGTGAACTCAGAGGACTGCCCTTGCGAGAGGCACTATGCCCTGTTCTCGACAAAGATAAATCATGGGTCTTCATACTGCCTCCTTGAAAAACATCATCTTGAAAAACATCAAAAAGTGATTCGTCTTCAGGATCATAAGCTACATCATCAGAGTCTTCAATCTCACCCGCAGAGGAATATTTGTCACTTTCTTTAACTTCAGCCTGTGTTTTATCTTGCTCTGCAACTGTTTCTTCATCATTTTCTACATTAGGTGTGGCAGTTGTGTCTTGTTTAACAGTTTGTGAATCTACATTTGAACTGTCCTCAGTCTCTGTAAGGTTGCTGGTCTTGTCTGTTGATTCTGACAGTTGACTGAGAGGCAAAGCTTTTTGTGGGGGAGACATCAGGGGATCAGAAACAGAAAAGCGAGCCATAAAGATACCAACAGCCTCTCTCTGTTGACGTAGGGCCTCTTCCTGCTCCTTCAATTGCTGTTTTTGCTCTTCAATCTGCCTATTGAGATCCTCAAGCATTCGTTGTTGTTCAGTTAGTGTTGCAGCTGAGACAACCACAGTGCCTGTAGGAATGTTCTGCATTATTACAGCTTGGGTAGAGGATTGCACGGCAGTGGAGTTGGGAGTTGGTGTTTTAATCTGGGTGGATATTGGGGTTTGGCATGATGGAGTACCTGACGTTTGAGTTTGAGCAGGGGGCTTTGTCACAGAAATGTCCCTTTGCATATCTGCAAAGATAGTGTCGTCTTCTGGATCATAGGCCACATCATCGTCTATACAGCCTGATACTGCAGGACCCTCTGCCTTCATTTTCTCAATGTTCTGAGGAGCAACCATTCCATATCCCATTGCTGAATCATACTCCTCTTCTGGGTCATATGGTCGGTCAAAGTCATTTTCTTCTTCTTCTTCTATTTTTTTTACTTTTGATTTCTGTCCATATTGTTGGACAATTGGATCCACCATTGATCGAGACACCTTAGAAAACACTGGGACCTTCTTAACATGAACTGTTGCTGTTGAAGATTGTACGTCAGAAGAGACAACTGAGTCAGTTTGCTTATTGCCAAACAAACTTTTCAAGATGGTCTGCAGTGGTGACTTATTACTGGATGCTGCTGTGGCATTTTTGTCGCTCTCAGAGGTGGACTGGGTGGCAGCAACTGCAGCTGAGGTAGAGAAAGGAGGGTTTGTTCTAAAAGAATTATAGCAAGATGGTAGGGCAACTGATCCAGAAGAGGACGAGTCTGATGGTGACCCAGGGCAAAGTGGTGAGCCAGGAGGGGAGGTGTTAGCAGGAGTCTCAGGATCGTAGGGTTGAAATATTTCCAATTTGTCAGAACCATAGAGGACTGGGGGTTTTGGGATCCACATAGGGTCTTTGGACATATTAACTTTGGGTCTCTTCTCTTCAATTTCCTGAGGCAAGCTTCCTGGACGTTTTGTCTTTTGGATGACAGCCAGACCCAGAAGAAGATTTGGCCGGTTTTTTTCAAAACCTGTGAAATTAACAAAAAGTACAAATATAGAATTAGAACAGGTTAAGAACTAACAATGGGCTTCCCATTATTGATTTTTTTTTTCTTTTGCCAGGAAGGTAAAACAGTTATTCAGATTCACAAAAGAAAAGGTTCAGGGACCAATAATGAAATTATCTGACACCAAAAACGAATCATAAGAGAGGGAAGTGAGCATGTTCCACATTCAGACCCCTTAAAGATCTCCTATCATGCTATTTTTAGGCATATATTATGGGTCTCAGATATATACAAATATATAAAAAACATGTCTATGATGTTTTTTGCTCAAAATACCAAACCGATCATGCATTTTAGACATCCCTCATATCCCTCTATTTCAGCCCTGTTGGAGAACTGCTGATTGTGGGTGTTTCTCAATCTAAGTAAAGCTGCTCCAGAGCCACTATTTCAAGCATACTACATCATCGAGTGCCGCCGAAGTACTGTTCCAATGTCCAGCATACTTGGATTTCTACCGAGCCCGGCGTACTTCGTTAGGAGACATTTCGAGGCTGCACATGTGTAGACTCCGCGGTCTTAAAATCCACACAATGCTTTGCGCACGGACCAATTTCCCCAAATCTGTGGCGGAAAATGTAAGGCGGGGCCTCTCATATGACGCACACCTGCACACTTGCTAGCCTGTTCCACTCTTTGTTTTCCGAATGCCAGGAAGTATTCTTGCCTCGCTTCTGAAGCAAGTGACTCGGAAGACATGTGCTACCAAGCAAGCGTACTCGACATTGAGAAACACCCTGTGACTGTAGCTGCTGGCCCCGCCCCCTTTTGAGCACGTCAAGGCAAGCTGTGAGCTGCAGAGGGAAGAGAGAGATTTCTACCAGCAGATACAGCTAAATGCTGCCGTGATTAAATGCCATATCATGTTCCAAACCACATCAAGGATATGGAGCTCAAATGCTTTTTCACTTGCGGGTTTACCACAAGGTGAGTTCCTTTTTTTATTTCCTGCTTTTTTACACATACTCTCTCCAGTACAGGTTGGCTCTGAGTGTTAGCGATGCTTGCTAATGTAAACAAAGATCATATTACGTCCAAAACACATTGTGCATTGTTTCTGATAGCGACGTTTCTGATTGGGCTGTCGGTCTAAAGCCAGCCCAAATTTCCGATATTACGTCATATCGGCAGCAAATCTGAATCAGCACTGTTGTACCCCCGTTTTTAGCGACTTGTGTACGGATGAAAAGAGTTTCTGACACTTTGTGAGTTCCCGGACACACCGGGGACACATATTTATGTATAAAAGCATGATAGGAGACCTTTAAATAATTAAAACAGGAAATGTATATAGCCGCCTGAAAGCTGTTGTTTTTCGTAATTGAAGGTGTTGACATAGCCCAAAAATACCAAAGGTTATCCTCAAACACTTTAAGAAGGTTATCCTCAAACACTTTAAGATGTAAAGGATTATCACACCTGGTCCGTCAAGAGGTTGGAGTATGGTTGGGATTGATTCCTTTGCACTTAGTGGGACAAGGTATACATCTTTGATGGAACGGCTGCCATTGGCGACCACACCATAACGACCTCTGCTGTTGAAGTAGGAAAATAGGGAGACATAGGCCACCTCTTCCTCCTCTGTTGCAGGGTGAAACCGGATCACACATAACTCCTAATAAACAGAAAACAAAAATAGTAAACGTGATATATTGATAGGTATCCAGTGCTATTGTACAAGACACCAAAAGGAATCGAAAAACGACTGCTTGCCTTTGTAACAGAGGTCTTTAGTTTTGCAACATAGTCCCACACAGTTTGAGGCAGGATTCGTCCTGCTATTTGTATGGTATCAGGTAGATCCTAAACACAAGGGGAAAAAAGCAAATATATTTTCTTTAACTCAACTGTTGATAATGTCAGATCTTTTTCAATACAACATGTATTATCGTGCACCACTATACCGCTTTGAGATTTTCAGCCGTTCCTGAAACCATATATCCTTTGGTGACAAACTTGGCCACAGAGAGCATGTTTAGGAAGCCTTTCCACACTATCTCATGCTTAGCCAAGAACTGGGAAGTTTCACCATCAGCTGGGGATTCAGAGATCACAGTCCTGGGACACAAAACACAACAGCATAATGATAATCATATTCACGCATGATGCTGATGTTGTCTTAAATGTAAACCACCTGACAAACAACATAAGAGTTATTCTATTATAATGTTATTTAACCACCTTGAGGATGTCCCATAGAGTCTGGGATCAGCAGAGGATGATGGCTTCATTAAGATGGACTTGGGTAATGGTTTTGTTGGTGGTCCCAAGTACGTTGGTGCTGAGGGCGACGCAGAGGTAGTCTCTTGACGAATAAAATAAGATACTGATTGGTTATTGGTTGTGTTACTTGGACTGGATGTGCCTCTAGATGAAGAAGACCTGTTTGCGGCAGTGCGGGGGTCACGCCTTGTGATAGTAACTGTGGAGACGGCTGGGATCACAACTGGTGTGTAGGATCTCTTTTGTGTAGTAGTTTTAGGAGTGTCTGGGGTTGGGGAAGCAGGGGATTCCATGACAGGGGAGGCTGGAGAGTCCATTATAGGGGACGCTGGGGATTCAACGATAGTCAGCGCTGGAGCGTCAATGATAAGACGGGGTGAATAATCCATTAGGGATGTTGGAGAATCCATGTCAGGTGAGTCAGGTGGGGCCCTCAGAGGAGAGTCATCTCCGGCACACTTTCTCCAAGAGCGTTCATATTTATCTCTTGTCTCAGAAATCTTGGGTTTTTTCTTTGCCGGTTCCTCGTCTTCCCCAACGAGCATTTGACCTTCAGAAAAAAAATTAAAACACTTAATGTAACAATAAGTGGCCATTGGAAAATCATTTCTACAACGTTTTTGTATAGCAATAGTGAAATCACTTTTTAATTCACCTGTGCATATTTTGCATTTCAGGTCAAAGAGGTGAGCTTTGTGCTCTGATGTTGTGTCCTTCAGCATGCAGGAGAGAATATCTGGTACAGCACTGCCCTGGTTCGGCTGGCTTGTTCTGGTCTTGGGAGCAAGAGCAGGAAGGTTTTTCTTTTGTTCCTGGAATGCAAACTTTACAGACACAAATATAATTAAATCACAAAGATATCATAACATCCATGTACTTTCAGGATTCATTTTTATAAGGTGCAGGAGTAACAAGGAAAAAGTACACACCGTGCTTCTAGCAGGTCTAGTGGGATTCAAACTGGGCAAATCCACCTTCACTGCCTCAGGCTTTTGCGGCAAACTTGTCGCTTTAGCAGCTGCATTCTTAACCTAGATACAAAAAAGCAAAAGATAACCACTTCTGAAAACTTGATCCTTTAAGTTGAAGCACAATACATGATTCTGTCTTGGTTGTTGTGTTTAATATCTATAAAACTTTACCTCTGTAGTTTCTTTTGCACTTGGCTCTGATGCTTTGGTAGCCTGCATATCCTTCTGGCTCATTCTGGCCAGTCTGAAGGGACTGATCTCTCCACGTACGACACGATACAACAAGCCCTAAGGAAAACCCAAAACTGACTGTCAGTTTTCTAAAAACATAATTATCTATAACATGACTTAAAAAAATCTCTTAGCAAATGTTTGCTGTATTGCAAGTAGAATAGAGATCACAAAACAGAAATGGGTTTTATCAACATTACACAAACCTTGTTTTTTGGGTCTTTCAGGTTGAACATAATAGTTCTGTACTTGTTCATGTATTTGCTGTCTGTGTTGCGAAATATGTCGAACATCTCCATCTCAATGCTTGAGACAAGCTTTGCTACGTCACTCTCGGATATCTCCAAGTCCTCACAATCACACACCCTTAAAAAATTCAAACGCAGTTAGTAAAGAAAATTGCATCATTGCACTCAAATGTAGTTTAAAGTGAAAAATATATATTGGGCTATATTAATATTTTTTATAAAGTGCAGCATTTTCAGGTAAGTAATACATCTACAGTATATCCTGATTACGTTGTATCTGTTAACATTTTTATTAAATTGCTAATTATAAAAGTGCAGAGAGTTGTGTTTCAATAACTGACAACAGTAATCTGACACAACCCTGCATGCATTTTTTTATACATACTAAAACTATTCACAGCATTAACCCTCAGCAATAGGTCATATTTGTAAAATGTTGTAAGTGTAAATAATAGGACTTGTATACAAATCTTACACAGTTCTCACCTTTTGAACAGGATGCTGATGAGGGAGCGCTGGATGCTCTGTCTGACCTGGGTATTGGGCTGGGAGGGTCTGGAGGAGGGGGCACTGGGTGCAGGGGGCACCAGCAGATTTCTGGTTTCGTTCATCAGCGTTGGGGCAGAAGAAGGCTTTTGGCCCGACGTTGAGGCTGACAGGTGGCTGGACGGAGCCTGGGGGGCAGGGTGCTTCTTTGGTATGACGTACGCGGTCTTAGTGACCATAAGAGCCCCTGTTTCATGATGTCTGGGAGCTGAGGTGGAGGGGGATTGTGGGGCAGGAGGTACACTCGTTTTTGTTGGGTTTGGTGGTATAGAGGGATCTGAATAGGCAGATTGCTGCTGAGGCACTGCACTGTTGGTTGGCTGCTTTGCCTGTTCTTCAGAGTGGCTCTGTGTCGATGGTGTCTCAGCAGCAGGCTGGGAAGAGGGGGCCACATCAGTCGAGGTCTCATCTGCAGGTGGTTTGGTAGAAGTTGCAACCTCACTGTCTGCCTCTACCTGTTCATTGCCCTTTATAGCTGTTAGAAAAAAGAAAAGCAAGGCATCGTGTAAATATGAAGGACTATCTAATCTTTGTGACATGAACCAACTTGTGCAAGAAAAGTTGTTTTTAGAAATGTATTGAAACATCGGATGGCTATGATTAAAACTATTATCTTTCCATTAAAAAATTGACTTATAATTTACAGGGCTATGGGCTGACATTGGGAGAGGGGCCTGGTACACCCTGGTCAGCAGCCAGACAATACCAGGGTGTAGGAAGGGGTATTCTTTCAGTCATGTTGATGGTTACAGACACATAGATGCAGCAGAAACAGATTTTTCTATTTTTGCTTCATGCAATGTGCAAATTAACTTTCTTTTTCTGTTTTCATTTTTTCTTCAAGTTTTTGCGAAGTTTAATTTCTCAAATCAAGGCTATGACCTTTTAGGCCTATTTTACATGCTAAAGTGATTTAAAGGTCCAAACAATATTCATGAGGAAGCTCAGTAAAACATTTGACGGACCCTCACTCACCAAAGGGTTTCAGGGGTAAAAGATAAATATCAATATCCCCTTATGGAAAAATCTCAAAGAACAACACGGTGAAGGCTCGAATGTGCGGTTAATGGAAGCACTCTCGCAGTTATTCCTTGTGTCCTCGAGTGACTTTCAATTTTGAAATATCACTAAAATGTTTATCTTCTTCCACAGTTCTCTCGTAGGATGCAACAACATTCACCTGCTTGGCAATATCCTTCTTTGTTTGCAGTAGGTAAAGGCCATTTGAAGGATATGAATAATAGTTGAATGCATTTGACATTTATGACAAGCATTCTCTGGTTCTCAAACCTGTGATAAATATGGCAGTAGTAAGATCATTCGTATACATATGAGGAAAATTGCATATTTGATTACAAATAAATGGATAAATGGGATCTATTGTCTGTTTTTGAGATGAATAGAATTCATGTGAAGCACCAAATCCAAGTCAGCAAGGAGATGCTTTGACTTTAATGTACTTAGAATAGTTTAACAAGCTGTTTCTCCATTTCCTGTCCACATTTATATAACTCCATGGCTCACATTGGAGGTGTTAGAAAATCCTAGCGATGAAAATATCAACTTTTCCCTATTTGTCCATACTTTGAGTTGTCCTTATTATTTATATAACTGCTGAGACAATTGCTTGATTCAATTGCTTATCTTCTTGACCTAACTGTCATTGCTTTTGAATTAATATTTTTGAATTAAATATTTTTATATATATTAATATGTTTTCTTCCTTAAAAGGTAGGGTAGGTAAGAATGGAGAAACCAGCTCGAGTGCGCTAGAATTTGAAAGTACGCAGCCGAAAAAAATCTGCCCCTTCCTTCAGACTTCTTTACAGAGCCCCTCCTCCAACACACATGAACGCGCACATGACCAATGAGGGCACGAGGTAAGTTTGTGCACGAGATGGAAGGCTGACAGGCAGGTAGGCCATCCAGTTATTTTAGCCGGCCCGGCTTTTTACAGCACGGCTTCCACAGATGACATTTTTTTATGGATTTATTGTCAAAGCATTTAAGATATTCATTGCTATCGGGAAGTTAAGAGCATTCCATGGAATATAACAACAAGTGTTTCTGAAGTGAATTACCTAACCCACCTTCCTTAATTGCTAAATGACTGTATTGACTTTATACATTTTATTCACTTCAGCACCAATTAAAGCGTGTTCACCCTATGTGTTTTCTAAAGGTTTGAAGTAGATAGAAATAAGAAGAAAGAAATAAAGATGTTTAAATAGCAGATAATGTTTTTCTCCCTGTTGGATTTGTTAAAGAAAGGGTCAGCAGTGAGGAGGAAGATGGCAGGGTAATGCCTACACATATACCGAGGTACTTAAATACAAAGTTGAGGTACTTCTACTTCACTTGAGTATTTTCCTGTCATTTTCCATTCTCCTATTGAAAGCTAGTTACTTTACAGGGGTTGATTTTTGCACACAAAATATATGAAAAGAACAAGTACAGCTCAAATTAGAAGTTGATTAATCCTTTGTCCTAATTAATTGGCAAATATGTTTATAATTTTTTAGACGTGTAAAAACATCCATATTTTAAGCTTCACAAATTAAGGAATTAACTGCCTTTCATTTGAAATATATTACTGTAGTCATTTATACAAAATAGTAAAAAATATTAATAATTATTACAAAATAAAAAACAAGTTGACCTCAACCAGCTACAAATTAAATTTAAAATCCTAAATATTTACAAATATGACACTCCCAGGAGCCAATCTTTTGCATTTAGTCATTTTTATACATCCACTTATACTCAACAAATTGTACTTGCAATGGAGTATTTTAACAACTTTGTATAAGTGTTTTAATTAAATAAAGAATCTAATTATTTATTCCACCTATGCGTATACCCAAAATAAGTCATACTTTATTAAAAGTATTCAATTAATCCTGTTATTGATTCATGAGAACTTGAGGATTGTGCATTCAGATTAAATGAGGTCAACTGTGGTGTGGGCTGCCCACTGAACCTCTTAAGTGCCCAGATAACTATCATAGTAGGAAGAAGGTCCGCCTCTTTGTCACTTTATAGCATGCCAAAAAGGCACTCGGGCAGTGACAAGCTGTCCATTCAAAAAGGACTAATTATGTAAAGTGCATTGTAGTAAAAAGAAAACAGGGACACATCCTTTCATGGATCCGGAAACAGGAAGAGATTGACTGATCATGTTTTAGTTCATCACCCGTGGGCCGGTAGACCAACTAAACCAATGGAAAACTGAGTAAATAAGCTTAAAAAGTATATTAAAATCAGCTACTTTCTGTACCTATAAAAGAAAAAGTAAAATAATTAAGAATCTTTAGTTGTGCATGATTCTGATTTGAGAGTGTGTGTATCAAGTAACAAATGTGTGGTATATATAAATATGATATATTTGACTATTTACTATATATATTATACTCTTTTTATTCAAGCAATTGTTCAATGTGTGAAAAATCTCGGCACACACATACCAATGAAACTATGGTAGACACTCTTCAAAAATAAATTTTCAATTCATATTTACATTAACAAACTAAAGTCAAACTAAATCATTTATATGAATGCAGTTCTCACATGATGACATGCATTTTCTTCTTTTAGGTATTCAGTAATGATGCTTCAACTCGGAAGATATTTTCTTTTCATTTTTTGCATTTTTTCCTCTGAGGGTGAATTTCTGCCAGTTCCTCTCACTCTAATCTTCTGTGACACGTCATTCACTACCCTGACGTCACCATGGTTAGACACAGTGATCTTTCTTGCAGCCAATCAGTCCTTAGATGCTGTTCTTTAAATATCACAGCAATTCTGTCAGACCTACTACTGTGCAGCCCACCATCTCGCCATCACCTCGAAGTGATTCAACTGAGATTTCATTAACCACCTGCTGGCTTTACTCCACCACCGCCAGCAGCCTTTCCACTCCTGGTATCCTGATGTATCTCTCATCATATAGGCCTACGATTAATGAAGAAGCCAAGCATCGATCGGGTCCAAACAGCAAAACTGTTCTCTGTTGCTAACTCTAATGAACACTGATATTAAATAGTCTTCCACCCCAAACGGATCGCTCTGTTAAAAAATATATTCAATGTACAAATCGATTGTGTTTTCGTGTTTTGCTGGATTGTACTCAAGATGTTGAGTAAATGATGACATAACTCTAATCCCAACAGCATGTATCTTTTATCAAAGCACTGTTCTCTTTATATGTGTTAATACCACTTTAAGTATACATTTTGAGCAGCTCCATAAAAAGCCATTGTCTCTTTTATGAGTTAGTGTTCACAATGAAAGATTTGATGGAGTAAGATGTTTTATGTGTTTAATAGCTTTTCTTCTTTCCTAAAATGTACATATATTTGAAGAGACCCTTCTTGCAGAATATAACCTCTGAGACTTGGAGGCTTAGCGATTGATTTTCTGTGATACTGCTGCTGGTTTATAAAGCATTGAATGGTTTAGGCCCAAAATACATTTCTGACCTCCTGCTAAATTATGAACCATCCAGAACTCTCAGGTCTTCAGGGACTGGTCAGCTTTCTGTCCCCAGTCAGAACTAAACATGGAGAAGCAGCGTTCAGTTATTATGCTCCAAATATCTGGAACAAACTACCAGAAACCTGCCGGTCCACTACAACTCTTACTACTTTTAAATCCAGGCTGAAGACTTTTCTTTTTGCCGCTGCTTTTAATTGAACTATATCTTAAACTGCACTGTAACTTTTATTCATGTATTTTTCTTTTAATGTTTATTTTATTATCTTAATGACTGTTTTTAAATGCCATTTTCTTAATGTCTTTCATTTTTGTAAAGCACTTTGAATGACCTTGTGTCATGACTTGCCTTGCCTAAGAGTAAAATGACAACAAAATTGAAACATCTTGCATCTTGAACTTGTTCTCAAGCATTTAACATATTCATGTCCACACATTTAAGAGTAGCTTAAAGGCTTTCCTCTTTAGTACAGCGTACAGTTAAGACTGGTTTTAAACCCCCTTTTATACATCCTCATGGACCCTTCGTTTTATGGAATTGTATGTATTGTACTCTAACTGTATTTGTGTCATTGTGTTATGTTCCTTTTTAAATTGGTATTTTCACATTGATCTTGTAAGATATGTTTGTTGTTTTTACATTGTTTTACATTGCCAATTGTGTTTGTTGACTTGTGAAGCCCTCTGAGACAAATATGTACGTGTATGTTTCGGGACCCCCTCGAAAACGAGATGGTGCATCTCAAGGGGTTTCTCCCAATAAATAAATTCTATATAAATAGGATTTGTGATTTTGGGCTATATAAATAAACTTGAATTGAATTGAATTTCCTTGTGTTGAGTATAGGTACAAAGCCTGGTTTCAGACCTTTGAATTTCTGCTCCCATCTTTTATTTGTTAAGCGAAACAAAATATAAATTCAGTCTTATAGTCAGTAATTTAGATACTAACAAATCAACAACAGATCAGAACTCGTCGTGTTCTTATCTGTAGTATTAACCTTTACATGCCTCCATTTGCATATAAACTACATTTCCACTTTAACAAATTAATTTGCCCAAATCAAATTTGCCAGGAACAGTAGGTTTCCACTTCAGCTCTGCATTTGGTCACTTGCTTTCATGTGTGAACATTTTATATTTTCTCTAAAATGGCAATGACTAGTGTGTGAATAGCCTAACAATGCCACATATTTAAAAAAAACATTCAAAGTTACAGATTACATTTACAAACTGTCTTTACCTTTAAAAAGTCCATCTCACAAATGTGTCTAAATCCAATCCAATCCAATAATTGCTGAGATGTTTCAGTCAGGACCAAAGTGGTTGAGTCACTGACTAACAGACTGTCATTGCCATCTATAGCCACTTCATTAGAGCGGCTAAAATACACTCTTAAAATAGAATCAACAAAACATTCAAGACAGTCAAATATTCGGGAAAAGCACACTCCCAAAGTGAACGGCCGCCCCGTATAGAAATAATAATAAGGCGTAAATTCAATCACCAGAAGGAAAAAGCTACTATAAGGCAAACTATTACGGTTGCATAACTCATGTGTTTTTTATATTTTGCTTCTCTTTGTTATAATAATAATTATTATTGTTTGTTTTGTTTCTAACATGTTCAATAAATTGACAAATAAAAATATTTACTGCTGTATTATAGGAACAGAATGTCAAAATGTCATGTTGCCATAGACCTTTTTTCAGGCATTCAAAAGTCCCATTTTCTTTGAGGCCAGAGAACTGAAAGTGCTGAAATCCTTACTTTATTCCAGGATTTAGGGCTCATTCCTGTAGCACACGTTTTAGTTTTCCCGCCAAAAGTTTCATAATTTGATCATGTCAAATATGAAGCTGGAGACAGGATTCATACATGCCAACCTTTCCAAATCCAAAAGAGGTAGGTTTGTGCACGGCAAATGTGCACGCCCAAACTAGGTAATCAGAAGAAATGGAACCCCAGTAATTACATGTATAAACCATGTATTTAACATATATTGCATCATTTTATGCATTTTTCAGAAAAAGTGGTAGTTTGGTAAACAGTGACATCAACGCCATGTCTGGTCTGTAAAATGCCCGAAAAGTAAAAGAATGGGAGATAAATATCCCAAAGTCTCCACATTTTATTATATTGTGTATGTTTCTGGTCCTCTTTCAGTTGAGACAGTGTCGATGAAGGATGCGTCAGGATGTAGGAAAGCCAGAACTCTTGTGTGAACATTGGATAAAGCCAGGTTCATATTCTTGTTTCATGTTGTTGACATATTAGTCAAAGGTTTGCACAGAGCGATATATCTTTGTGTTGCGCCATAAATCAGAAAATACTGCATTAAAAAAAGTCATTTCCTGCATGTTTTTGCAGTGTGATATAAATAATGTACAATCTGAAAGCTTGTACTTACTACTTTAGCTGTAGTTCACTAAACAGAGACATTAGCGACATGTTTGGTGTTGAAAATGTCCGAAAAAGTGAAAGAATGGGAGATAAATATCCCAAAATTGTATTATATTTGTTGTGTGTTTGTGGTCCTCTTTCAGTTGAGACACTGAAGGATGCTTCCGGAAAAGACCAAACACCGGATGTCTTTCAGTCGCCAACATGTGTTTTCGAGACACTGATATTAACGGGGAAACCCTGCAGGACTCAAATGCCTCGTCTCTGTTCCCTCACTCATTTGGGAGTGATGACTGATTATTATCAGTCCCGGGGGACTGCGGCAGCAGGCTGGCTTGACTGTGTTTTCCGAAGTGGAGGCTGGCTTGACCGCAGTCCCGGGGGAAACGCTGCCCTTCCTCTGCACGTTGTTTCTCTTTCAGAAACACAGAGGACTGTTTGTATGATGGGATCACAGACACGCTGCAATCGGTTTCCGCTAAAAGTCGAGTCCAGTGTCTGGAGTTTCATTTTTTATAATTTGGGAAGAACGAAATTCGGTAGGGAAAGCCAGCTAAATCGGTAGGCGGTAGAAACATGTCAAAAGCGATAGACTACCGCCCAAATCGGTAGGGTTGGCAGGTATGCAGGATTATGTAATGTTATCCTAGCTCACCAGTCAATACTAAAAAACAGTGTCTCTCTCAATGCAACAACATGTGCCCAAAAAGATCACTAATTAACCATCTTTTTGGGATAATCCATTCAGTAATTTACGATACATTGGATAACGTTAATCTCCTGAAGCACCGAGCTAACTTGCTACCTGCAACAGAAACATACATTGACAGTGGTATCAATCTTCTCATGTAACTTCCACTGAGAAGGACAAATTAGCACATTTCCCCAAAAAGTATTTAGTTTCCTTTACCTTTGCTAACATTATATCCTACATGTCTA
The DNA here is from genome assembly GCA_943591055.1 of Gobionotothen gibberifrons. Taxonomy (NCBI): domain Eukaryota; kingdom Metazoa; phylum Chordata; class Actinopteri; order Perciformes; family Nototheniidae; genus Gobionotothen; species Gobionotothen gibberifrons. Next base: position 105,992 of record CALSBZ010046819.1, on the reverse strand, counting down.
TTTCACTAGCGAGTAAAGCTCACTGTCAAATACTTTTGAATGACGTGTCTGTGGGCGAAGATATAGGAATTCCCCTTTTATAAAATGACTGTTTGGATTTATGTTGACTCTCCATCTTTTCACCCTTACTAAAAATGTGTTCGTGGTGATGCAGAAGAAAGTCAGTCAATAAAATCACTATAAGGCTCACTTAAGGAAACATGAAGGCAACACGATGGGGTCAGTCTCGTATCAACTGAAAGTGGAAGCAATGATTAGATCTTTCATGACACCGGGCTGCATGGTTCACAACACATTTCACTTTAGGGACAATGGTATGGTTGGATTCGAAAACACAATACCATTTGTAATGGTTGTTGTTCCAAGTTGAAGAGTGTGCCTGTCAAGAGCTGCACTAAAATGAGTTGGTATCTTAGAATCTGTGGTGTAATGCTGGGAATGTCAGTCGTTTTCTTTGTGGTTGCACATTATTTGTTTGGCCAGTAGAGGGTGCTTGTGTTTCACAATTAAATACTGAGGTATTGAAATGATTAGTCTGTCGGAAATATGCATAGGAGATACAAGCTTTGAGAGCACGTTATGAAGCCACTTTAGTAATGGAGTTTTAAAGAGATAAACACCTGCAAAGGAGGAGAATCGAAAATAGATGTTGGCTGAAAATCCTAAAACATGCACATGCTATTATGTGAGCACTGATAGTGAAACAAATAACAACACTATCCCAAAGGGACCTCTTACTTGAGTCACTGAAACTAACAGAAATCACATGCCTCTCCCATGTCTGTTGTACCACATCATGTGCTCACTGCACTCAAAGTCTAAACTGTACAGTGTAAATAATGCAATAAGAAAGACATTATTTAATCAAGAATAAATAAAATAGCGCATTTTGTGTCACTAAGAAAACTGGTGTCCTATTAAGGAATTTACCAATACTGACATACGTGAATGGGTAGATCTCATCTTGATTGACCATGACAGAACTTCACACCAAGCATTATATGAGTGGATTAATCATTCGGTTAAAACAGCTCGAAATAGATCAACAGGCCTCAGGGAGCTTCGATCTAACCCTGTCAAATGGTTTAATCTAATACTATCATACCATCACACCCATGTAAAAATATTGTCTTTATGTGAATGCACCCAAGAGTTTTGGGTGTTCAAAAAGCCACCTGTGGGTTTCATAAATCAGGGTAACAGTTTGAAAAGAAAAAACAGTTCAATGGGTCTGCAGGTCAGTTTCAATGATGATGGGAATGCTTTGTTGCTCGGCTGGGTTTCATTGTGTGTTTTTTTCTTGAATGAAACTGATTATGACTCAAGTTTCAGCTAAAGTCAGAAGTGGAAGACAATGAAGCAGAAAGAAGTGGCTCTTTGCAACAGCAGCTCCCACTGAAAGTTGGGGGCGAGAAGAGGGGAACATAACTAATTTCACTCACTGCTACATTCATTTCAATGTGTAGATTTTGCTGTTATCAGCTTAAATCTTTTGAGCCGATAAACATATTTGGAGAATTACATGTAAACATTTAAAACACTAAGTATTTTTTTGAACGTGTTGCGTCCCTCCCCGTAGAGCGATATACATCAAGGCAAATACATGAAAACAAACTCTTCTAAATGAATGAGATCGGTTACCAGTCAAAGAATGTACTGTTGGTCCCCCAGTCATCATCTCCCACTCTGTTTCTTCTGTGAATCTATAAAAGTTTGCACTTAACCACAAAGGTGAGGAAACTGTGACTTAGAGCAGTGGTTCCCAACCTGGGGGGGCGCACCCCCCTTGGGGGGGCACCAAAGATGGCAGGGGGGGCGCCAGGCCTCAGATGATTTGAGGCCAAATATCATATTTATTTCTTTTTTTTTTTTTTACATATAATTGTAACGCAATTGTCTCTACATTACAATAAAATATAAAACATAATTGATTAATTAATTTGAATACAAATTCAAGTTAGTAGCTATTAAAAGGCATAAAAATACAGAAATGTTTCTTCTGCCCGTAAAGTGTCCAAACCAGGCTTTTCTGGATAAGCGCATTTTTAAAACATAGTCATTGTCCATGCCGGTTTCAGTTGGATTATTTGTCACAGTTGCTCCGATCAGATCGATCTCCTCCATTTTGTAGATTATTTACGACTTTTGAATCCACATCGGCAAAATCTGGTTTACTTTGAGCATGTGTTTAAAATAGTTTAATCCCTTTGTGAATTGTTTCCACTTGCGCCGTCCTTTAATTTCTTCATACAGCGGGAATCCAAATGAATTCATCCTGAGTCCAATAACCATCAAAGTCACTCCAATAGTGCTCCTTAATTACGCTTTCATCCTCCTTTAACAAAATACTTCACATTCATCCAGTTTGTGACAGTAGTTGGAGCATTTTGAGACTTTTAAACTTTAATTACCGCTGAAGCGCGACTTCCAACAGGAGTCATTTGGGGGGGCCCTTGGGAAAAAAGGTTGGGAACCCCTGACTTAGAGGATAAGATTAAAGCATTTCTGTTTTGTGTCTGGAGCCCTTAAAGGTAGGGTAGGTAATTTTGAAACCAGCTCGAGTAAACTAGAATTTGAAACTACCCAGCCGGAAAAAAATCTGCCCCTTCCTTACAGAGCCCCTCCTCCAACACACTCGAATGCGCACATGACCAATGAGGGCACGAGATAAGTTTGTGCACAAGATGGAAGGCTGACAGGCAGGTAGGCCATCCAGTTATTTTAGCTGGGCCGGCTAAAATAATTGATCGTGCTTTTTACAGCGCCACGGCTTCCACAGAGGACATTTTGTAATGTATTTGTTGTCAAAGCATTTAATGTATTCATTGCCATCGGGATGTTAAGAGCATTCCATGAAATATAACAAAAAGTGTTTCTGAAGTGAATTACCTAACCCACCTTTAATGATTCTGACTTTAAAACATTTTTTAATATTCTGATGGGCTGAAACTAATTATTATTTTCAATTTGATTAAGGATTAATCTACAATGTTTTTCATTTAGCCTGAAATATAAGAAAATAGTGAAAAATGTCAATCCTTCTTTCTCAAAAGTCTAAAGTGATGTCTTGAATACATGTCATGTTGCATCAGTACAAAACCCAGAGATATTCACTTGAATATGACAAGAAACTGGGAAAGGCAGGAAATCAATCGATTTAAGAGTTTTTAAACGCATATTCTGCCATTTTTGGATGAAGAATGGCCGACAGCAATTACAACCATGTTGCAAATTGATGTACGTGTGAAAATGAAACCTACTCACTTGCCCGTAATTCAAACATTGAGAGGTGATGAGTATTATGTATTCGCTATGTATTTTACGAATGACGCCTCATTGTTGCAACTCAATGAGTATTCCATGGTATTCACAGCTTCCATGGTAAAACATTTACTTCTAACTTTAAGGACCAAAATGTTCTTTTACTTTTACTCCGTAGCTTTAGTTTCATAATTCATTATTGATTAATTTTAAACAATTTTAGTAAAAAGGTTCAATTGCAATTCCCTCTAACTAGTTGTGTTCTGATATATCTTAAAGGTCCCATGTCATGCTTTTCTGGTTATTACCCGTCCCCTTGTGTGTTATGAAGGTTTTTATGCATGTAAATGGTGTGCAGAGTCAGAAACCCTCAAAGTACACCCTGTAGCGAGTAAAACTCTAACACAGAAAAGACCTGTCTATGCTGCCCCAAAACGCCTCGTTGGAGATTTCTCTTTTTCCATTTGTTTCTTCCGGGGACCGCATGACGTCATGCGGTTCCCGGAACCAAAATGGACCAATCCGCAGAGCTCCTCACACACCAGGACCTTAAGTGTAATTGTTCAACTAACAGGGAGTCCCATTGACTTGCATAGAGCTCCCTGGTTGGTAATAGACGAGTTGGGATCGCGGAGAAATGCTCTCCGCAGACCCATTCTCACAGCGTTTATAAACCTTTTTCTTACTCAATATCAAGCCACACTTATTGTTTTTACTTCGGCTGTGAGTGTTTGTGTGTGCTCAGGATGAGTTTCGCGCTGTCCCGCTGTATCGCCGACCCGGAAACCACACCAGTAAGCCAGATAATTGAGCAGCGAGCCTCGCAACGTCCCGACCAATCAGAGCACACTGGGCTCACAGGGAGGGGGGGCGGAGCTCCAACAAGCCGTTTAGGACAGAGAGTGAATACCCGGTGAATACACATACTTTACAGAGATGCTGTATGAGAAACCAATGTGAGTTTGGAAAATTGCACAATATAAATCTATTTTAGTATACCTCAACAATGGAATTATGATCAGTAGAAATGGCCATGGGACCTTTAATATACTTAAAAAAATAAGGCATGCTGCTCTATGGAATAGCTTTCATCACAGTCCCAAGTGGAAGGTTAACTAAACAAACAGAGGTGGGGCAACTGAGACCAGGTTATCATTGAAGGCAACTCCAGCGCTACAGACTGTGTGTGTCGTCCAGCCTTGTGCTTATGGGTCCTTGGAGTGTCGAGCAGAAATTGAAATTAAACTAAGATTCAAACCCCAAACCCACTCTTCCAATGACTAGTAATCTCATACTGATCATGTTCTTTAAACATACTGTAAATGTTCATATTTCAAGGTCAAACTTTGCATTCTTTTGTTGGATGGATTTTATGGAAATCTGTTATCAAGGACGTGGAAATGTTGTAAACTATCGACCAGGATGGAGAAAACTACTTTTTGACTTAAACTACCACCTGCATTACAGTAAGACACCAAGACTTGCTACTTGACATTCTCCCTGAGGATGACGTTGAGGTGCCTCAGGAGCAATGAACACATGTTGTCTTCTTCAAAAAGCCATATCTTTAAGTTTGGGTCACTTTATCCATGATGTCAAGTGATGCAGGGATGAAATTGTGCAGCAACTCAAAAAACACTACCATTCATCAGGCAGCACCTGCTCTGAGGACTGCTCGTTGGATCCTGATCTCAAACCCATTGTGAACATGTGAGACAACCTGCAACCCAACAGCTGGAGACGGGACCTCTGCCTGCAGTGAGTCGAGCAGCTCTAGGACCTTCTCTGGAGGTGTGGCAGCGCCCACAGCTCCACATTCAGAGGATCATTGAGGCGTCAAGTAGGAGTGAATGCAACAGGTGATCACCAAGATGGACTGCTGGACCTTTTTTAATGGATTTCTCATTTAAGTAGTCTTCCTGTTATCATTTGTATTTATATTATTATTGTAGTAGTAGTGTAGTAGTAGTAGTAGTAGTAGTAGTAGTAGTAGTAGTAGTAGTAGT
>CALSBZ010046819.1:81870-100715 GCA_943591055.1 Gobionotothen gibberifrons | reverse complement strand
GTAGTAGTAGTAGTAGTAGTAGTAGTAGTAGTAGTAGTAGTAGTAGTGGTGTGTTGTGATTCATGTCCAAGTATTGATCCAAACGTACCAATGTTCCTAACATCTTGATATTTCTATCAAAAAAACTATAGTCCTTTGGCTATGGCCTTTTAAACCAATGTGTTATGCGTAAATCTCTGTATCAGTAAACTATACAAATGTATATACATTTTCTATTATAAGTAGATAACTGTTGTAACTAGTGTTTATTTTTCCTACCTTTGTTTGGCTTTGTTTTTATTCTATTTCTATATAGTTGGAACTGTGTGAAATTAGAATAAGAGCAACATAAAAATCGCCACGAGTCAAATTCCTTATACACAGAGCTGGCAAATAAAGCTGATTCTGATATAGACCTTCGGTCCTCTTAAGGTTCCTTTATATTGAATACATTTGTTTGTGAAGTGTATTTGTAAGTGTAAGGTTTGATGGCTTTTGTTCAGTTTGTAAATTCCACAGTAGTGGGAGAAGGAAGAAGAAGCTGACCCCAGGTCAGCATTCAAAAGAAAAGCAAAGAAATGTGTTTTAGAAAACAGAGATGTTGTTCCCTGCTGTTTGTATGAATATAAATGGATGCATATGCGAGTGTAAACGAAAAACTAAGGGGTTCAGACTATAGCATACATGTATTATATTATTTTCAAGCTATTAATGGAATAAAATCTGACTTAATAAAACCCACAAAGGGTTATTTAACCACTATACCCACACTCCTTGACCGAAATGATGTCTTTCCCTAATCTCTAGCTTGCATGTGAATTCAACTGTTCTCTTTCTTCATTTGCAGGAGGGGGCCAGGTTTTTCTCAGAGGCTCGGAGGAATGCAGCACAAGGCAGGCTGACACTTCCAAATCATCTTCATGGAAATGTGACACAATCTCCCATCCGCTGTTCGGTGAAGTCCAGGTGAAACTTCCTCCAAGCACCTGCACTGATGAATCCTCCAGTCCCCCCTGAGTCTCTGGAGGACTCAATTCATCCTCCTCCTCCTCCTCACCAGATGCCCAGTTCTTTTTCATTCAAAATCCTATCCCAGCTAATGTCAGTGTTTATGTTTGTTTCTGAAATCACAGTGTTTCTGTTTGCTTGTTGATGGATAAGGCACTGTAAGTTGTAATATGATGCAAACGTTTTCTCTGATCCGTGGAAAGTTGTTTGAGCATGACAGTGACAAGGAAAATTGTGAAATGCAATGCTTAGTTGCAATTGCAAAAAAAAAAATGCATAGCGGCATAGGACTACTAATAATTATGCTGACAATCGGGAGAAATTGCTGGTGATTGAACATGGGGGTTTGAAAAACACATCTGGAGATGGCTATTATATTTAGAGAAGTTAAGAAATTTGTTCTAAAACAATAATGGAATTAATTTCTTACATATTGAGAAATAAATAGACCCTTAGAACTCTTTTAGGCATGCAGTCTGTAATAAAATGGAGAATGCAGATCCTAGTCCGCAAAATTGTGTTGGATTGCGCATTTAGAAAAAAACAACTAAATTATAATGAGTTTTTAATGTTGGAAGAAAAATCTATTAAAAAGGTTTTTAAGTGTCTCCACATCTGAGAAAGGACTTAAGGTTGTCTAACTTATTTTAATAATCAGATATTGAAGTTGTCAAAATTGATTTTAAGAGAATATAATGTGTTGCGTGATGGGGTTCAACATTTCAAACAATGAATAATGTTGTGTATGTGAGCATCTTCATGCATAAGAATGCGAAAACACACTGTGCTTTATGTGCACGGCAGGTTATAGTGATGAACACATCCAAAACCTTGAATCTAAATCATTCTTCATACGGTCAAATACCAGCAGCTTGTGTCACAGTGCGAGGCATGTTTCTGAAGTAATAGACTGTTGCCAAGTGTGTTGATGTGAAATGACTTCCTGTTTACCAACTTAAGCTCTTTCCAGCCGGTTTGCATCATTCAGTGAAGGACTTCTGCAGCACATGTTCTTCAGTGTGAACCTTTTGAGTTTGAACATCGGAGCAGTGTTTCAACAAAATGATACCAAATTGTGGACAATCACCCTGCCTACCCAGAACTCCCCGAAACACATTCGCTTTGTGTTGTAGTTACTAGTTAAACCAGTTATGAGACAGGTTTATGTGAATCCTTGAATCCTGACAAGTTGACATTGTTGAGACACATTTTGGGCATTTAGAGTCAAAAGAATAACTGTAAAAGTGAGCATACTTACCCCAATGCTGACCCCTGCTACTTATCAGTCATCACAGAGAGAGAAAGTGTGTGTGTGTATGTGTGTGTGTATTTGTGTGTTTGTCTGTGTGTGTGTGATTGTGTTACGTAGTGCTAGGATTCAAATAGGGAGGAAAATCTGAAACGCCAAAGAGGCCTTTTGTGCATGGTGTATAAACTGCTGTGTGATCTGAATGTGTATGAGTAGCGAACGGTACATACACGCTGTGTAAAACTTAGACGATGGTATGGAAGTGGCCTGAACTTCTGTGAGACTGGGGCCGCAGGCTAAGTGAGACACAGCCTCCTCCTGCCCTCCATCATCTTCCTTCACATCCTCCTCTTCACGTTCCTCAGCATTTACTGCTAATCTCTTTGACATCCGACCCGACCTCTGACCCTGTGAGGAATATATTGGCTTAGGTTAAAAAATAAAAAGGTAGTTCATACTATAACAAATATTTACATTAAATCAGACAGAAATTAGAAAAGACTACCGTAAATTCCGGACTATTAAGCGCACCTGTATATAAGCCGCACCCACTGGTCGGTCACCAATTGTGGGTAGCGTGGCTGAGCTTCTCCGGCGTCTCCGGCTCGCCGGAGAAGCCGGAGCCAATCAAATCCCGTTTCTGAAAATCTGACAGCTCAAGTCCTAGCCAATCAAACTGCGTCTAAGCTGGGAGAGATATCCCGCCGTTCATTTCTATATTTCAAAAACAGATGGAGGATAAACTAATTATCGCCGTAGCAAATCACCCGGTTTTGTATGACCAGTCCCTATTAACTTACCGGGATACAACCGGAGGAACCAGGCATGGGGGGAGGTGGCAGAGACAGTGGGTGAAACTGGTAGGCTTCCGCCTGTTTGGGGATTTTATATCCAGTATATCCAAGCATAGCTTGCTAGCTATGTTAACACTACGTAAACGGGGCGGGACATTCATGTGATTGGTTGTTGGTTGCGGGGCTCGAATAAAATCCCCAAGCTTCAGACACGCCCAGCTCCAAGCTTTTTTTGAAGCTGTAGTGTAAGCCGCGATGTTCAAAGCGTGGGGAAAAAGTAGCGGCTTATAGTCCGGAAAGTACGGTAAATAAGAAAACAATTTGCTATACACCTTTAAAGTCTCTCTCAATTTCTCTGTGTCCATGTTATAAAGAACTTACCGTTGGGTTGGGTTTGGCAGTGGCAGCTTTTCTCTGAGGCCGTCCTCTGGGCTTGGGCACTTTAGGAACAGAAAGAGTCTTCATAGTGAAGGCTGCGTGCTGCAGGATGCAGTCAGTGCCACAGTAAACAGAGTCTTGTAGGGCTTGTTTGGAGCATTCGGGTCCAATGCACAGAGGAAGAGAGCTGCCTGTCTCCATCTCAGCATCGGGCTCAAGCTTTGCCATCATCACAGGAGCCTTCTCCTCGTCCGCCTTCTCATCCTCCTTCTCCTGCTGCTGCTGCTGCTGCTGCTCCTCAACCGCAGATAAAGTCTCCTGAAAACAGAGACATGTGTGAGCAAGCAATGCAAAAACTCCCATGGTTGTGTCGGAGCCATCTGGAGATCAGTCACAATCAAAATGAAATTCTAACCTTGAGATCTTTCTGCTCCTGGTGCTCCTCCTGTTCTTCACTGGGTGGACTTAGCGTCAAGCATTCAGGGAAGCTAAGCTCAGGCTCTGGTTGGAGCTGGATCTGCTTCCTTGTAGTACAAGGGGGGCACACGTACTCTTGCCCTTTCGTCTCCATCGTACGACCCTGTGTTGCACTGATACCAACACAGTCGCCATGAAACCAATCCTGGCAAATGTCACAGCAGATCATGAACCTAGAAGAAAACAGCAGAGATCAGGAAGTGAAACCGACAGATGGTTGAGGTATGCAAACCCCCAATGCCCCAGAGATGTTGTTACCAGAAAATACCTTTTATCTTGCCTCTGCCGACAGATGCAGTACAGCGCATTGGAATCAGAGCCGTCTGTATCTAATATACGTGAAAACTCTTCTACATCAGTGTCTTCTTTCTTCTCCTCCATCTCCTCCTCTTCTGGTGCATCAGCGTACTGGCCAGAAGTCATATCAGTAATGTGGTCTAAATCAGTGTCTATGATTATGCAGTCTGAGCTAGATGGCTGAGTGGGACTCAGAGTGATGTCAGAGTTAGCAGAGGATATCACCATTTCAGCAGGATCTTGTGGATCATTTTCTTTGTCTTCGTCTTGAAATTGCTGCAGCATCTGATCAGCGGGGTTAACGACCACCAGCTCATTGTCCTCTTCATCAATAATCCTTGATTGAAGCGCCACTGCCTTGCCTCTCCCTCTGCCCCGTCCTCTACCTCTTCCCCTACCTCTTCCTCTGCCTCTCCCCCTTCCTCTGGCCTTTCCTCTTCCACCTCTCCCCCCTCTACCTCTTGTGTCTCCCTGTCTGCCTTTTGAAGCCATCTGCTCCTTCATCTGCATCAGAGACATATCATCACTGTCCTCTTCCTGACTAGATATCAGAACAACGTCATCATTTTCTCCTCCTGCCACATTGTCAGGTGCAACAGGCTGCGAGATTTCCATCTCATCAGCAGATTCATTATCATCAGGCACCTCCGTTTCTTCTATGAGTTGGGGTGGCGAGGCTTCAAGGGAGTCAGTGACTTCCAAAATGTCAGGGATTGCCAGTGTGTCTGACATGTCCAGTGCCAAACCCTCACCTCCACCAAGCAGTGAGAAAGCAGTGTGGAAGGCAGACCCGCAATCTTGCCACGAGCTGGGGTCAAGGCTCCCTCCTGCTGAGGCTGCGGAGGCGGGCTTGCTCTCCTCTGATACCGGTGACGATGGGGCAGACCATTCGAGATCTTCTATTACACTCCTGGTTCCACGGGAAACTCTCTGGGTTTCTGGAGAGGGCTGGGGTGTTGGGTTGGCTCTACGACCTCTGGCTCTGCGTACGGGTTGAGGATTGCTTGTTAGGTCTCCAACTTCATCCAAGAACTCCCTTTTGGCGATTGTTGTCCGTCTGAAGCCCCAGGACTTTTTAACCTGAGACATGGTCGGCCTAACACTCGAACCAGCCTCTTCTGGCTGTTCTTCTAAAGAAAGACAGAGACAAAAAGGGTTAACAGAGCTCAAAACGTTGTCATGTGTATCTTTAGCACCAGTCAGCCCATCAAGTTTCATGCATATAGCACTTTAAAAAGCAAGCTTCAACCCAAAGTGCTTAACAAAGACAGATATTTAAATTGAAAAAAGTATGTATTTTACCATAATTATAATCATTGATGATGTCGTTATCTTCCATTGGATCCATATTGACATGTGTTGGTAGCTACGAAAAACATAGGATGTAATTTGTTAGTACATATCATTTTGAAAGTAAGATGCTGGATAAATGCAGAACAAATATGTACTTTTGCAAGCAATGAGGAAATGGCTGCCAAAGCCTAATTTTCACCAAATCATCCACATTAGTTTATGAGTAAATAGTAGGCTTTTCCTTTTAACCTTTTTTTTTTCATTTAACTGTACATTTTAATTTTATAATATTATCAACAACTGCTACATGAAAATGCAGAAATGGCCATCTATTCCACATGGAAAGTTACTAGAAAAGCTTGTAAATCTACTTCATACAACATGCATTTAATCAACGTTTCATTAGGGCCAGTGAACTAAAACAAATATGGTCAAATACAACAGCCATACATCAAAAAGGTTATAATGTTCCGGTTTTGCAATATGGTCTTAAATATGCTGTTGACCGCGTTGTTACTAGTGCATTTAAATCCTCAATTGAGCGATTACTAAATGGCTTATCCAGCTGCGTTATTTACAAAAAACGTTTGTATGTATTGAAAACTATTTTACGGTTGGCAGGTGTGTTAGGACATTAGGATTTTACCCATAATTTGTCTGGTGCAAATGCAGCGCTGGTGTGCATTTTTGCAAAGACTCGTGAACAGGAGTGATAATTATGTGTGCAGTCCATAGGGTTCAAGTACTCTGAATGACCTGTAAGAAACGAAACAACCACCCTCACTAGTCACTACTAGATCTCAGGCAGCTGTGGAAGTGTATAAATGAAACGTCCTTCTTGTGCAACGATGCAAACACTCCAGAGTTACTTCTTAGAGATAGTAGTTGTCCTGACATTGTTCTCTTGCACCTCATTTAGCTAGCTAGAAGCTAGCTCCTACACTGTGAGCTATGCCACGCTACGGAGATAAGTGTCTCCAACGCTGCCCACACAAGAGTCACATGTTGTACGAAAGTAAATGAACACCGTCACTAACACTGAATTCGTACCTTGCATATGAACGTTTTGTTTCCAGTTATTATTGGATTCGCTCAGCTAGCCAGCTAGCACAGCCTTCCATTTTCTCTGCCTTGTTGTTTCGTAATCTCGCGAGAACTACTCACGGGCGTAAAGCCCCGTGGTTTCCTGTTCAATTTGTCTCAAAAGGTTAAATCCCACCAGTTAGATTATTTATATTACATTACATTACATTGCATTTAGCTGACGCTTTTATCCAAAGCGATTTACAATAAGTGCATTCGACCAAGAAGATACACACTTGAAGAAAACAGAATCATATAAGTACATCAGGTTTCATAGAGCCAAAACATTTCAAGTGCTACTCAATTTATATTAGATATATTAACATGAACACATGTGAAACTCACCTTGAGTTTTTTTTAAATAAACAAAAATAGTGAAATATTGAGACAAAAACGTTTGACTTGTTACTTTCTATTCATTTACCCCCCAAACATGTTTTGTATTACTTTATTTAAATGATTGTTTATCCAATCATTTGCTTGTATAGATATATAGAAAGTATATGTTTGAATAAAATACCACTGATTATTCATATAATTGAATTAACAGTTTTTTTAAGACTCAAAAGTCAATCAGTGAATGTTTCAATTGATTGAATGTTTGGAATATAAATGTCCATACAAAGAGTTTTAAATGATCAAGGGGCACATACAGTGTTAGGTTGATCAGAGCACTTTTATTTTTTCTTCACAAGTCCATTTATTTTATGTACAATATGTAAACACGAACACAAGCCCAAAACAGACATGCTCACAGGAAATAATATCCAGCCAAATGCAGTTTCTATCTTTCCACCTTCTTATAGACACAGTCTGATCAGCTTTGGATAATCAGTTATAAACAGAGGCTTCGCTCAGAGCTGACATTCATATTATGAAGTAATTTATTTTCAAATAACTTTTTTTTTTTAGACACATAGAAATGTGATTTCCTTAAACATACTATAAAAACATATAACACTATAAATATTGTCCAGGTACTTTCTTACAAAACTTTGTACAGTTTACACGTCTTAGTTTTTTTTTATTATAAATCACAGATATTTGTATGTAGGTTTTCTATACAATGTGGAACAACAATACAAAATTGGTATGAGCCAAAAATGCCCCAGCTGACGTGAAGAGGACATAGTTGCAAATATAATGTTTACCATTGCATTAATCAAAAAATCTTAGCTGACATGAAGCGGACATGGTTTAAAACAAAGGTGAAACTTGCATAACTCAAAATACCTGTGATGGCACAATGATTAATGAATATCTATCAATAGCTGTTTTTGTCTCATTATATGAAGACCATTCAAAGAAATACAACAGCTGTGAAATACTAAGAGCAGCATTGAGAAGTGTAAATATTCTGCTGGTTGATACAATCTTGTTCAGAGTTGAAACAAAGTGGTAACAGAGCTATAACATAACTACAGTATGAAAACGTATAACCTCACATTTTAGTTCTCAAGACAGACTACTTTCACATGGTGAATCCACCTGATCACCGACTTATGGAAACTGAATGAGAGATGAACCAAACATAAAAAAAAGTCGACCAAGCAGATGTACACATGGGAATGGAAAAATCAAAGTGATTTGTCACAGAGGCCTTCCAGCACCAAGTTTGACGCCACATGTCTGACGTAGCCCCACAGCGTTAATGCAAGGTGTGCGAGAGTATCTGTAGTGTAGCAGTTAGGTCACAGTAACGCCACCACTGTCCTTGCTCTTGTCAATAAGTGTGGGAGAGTTGCTTTTGTCCGATATGGATACTGCTCCTGGGGTCAGGGTCTGTGTGGCAGGAGGAGATTGGCCTGTGGATTTCACTGGAGGGATGGAGTTTGATTCTGCTTCTGGGTCCTGCTGAGAAGCTGAGGCTGGAAGAAAAAATAAAATATAAAAATGAGAACATTGACAATGTACTGTATATGTGTTTGTGATGTCTGCAGAATTTGCCTCTTACCCCACAGCTTGCGTCAGTGGCAAGACTGTCTATAAAAAAATAATGATGAGGTAAGCTATCTGTATTTGTTATTGCAAGCTGACACTGTACTCTTTTCAGTAGGTTTGAAAGGCCTTTTAACGAATGAGTGCTCAGGATGATAGGAATTGGTGAATACGTGACAATTTGCGATAAAATAGAAGTTCCAATGAGAGCCATTGAAGTACGATTCTAAAAAATATATATGTTGATTATTATTACCAGTACTTTTTAAAAGGTTAGACAAAACTTGAATGTGCATCATATTTCTGATTTTATTGTGTTTACTGATATTAAATCTCTTACTTTAACAGCGTCCGTATTGTGTTTGTGGCTGAAACTTCCATTTTGGATCATCCATGCTTGCCTACCTGACTGCGTGCAGGACTTCATGTGTTCAGGCCAGTGTGCTTGCTGGCAGGGGTAATCGCAGTAACTGGTGTTCCAGCAGCAGTAGAAGATGGCCTCCTTCCTGCAGTTAGCGCACCACTGTTTCTTTTTGGTCTCATCCACCGCTTGCTGCTTTTCCAACTCTGTCTGCTTTTTTACCTCCGCCACCAAGCGTTCTCTTTCCTGCTCGAGACTCTGCCTCATCTCTGCCATTGTCAGTTCTACATTTAAGAAAGACACAAAAAAAAACAGTATTCATAAAATATTTATGAAAAGACTGATTCAGTAGTAAATCCACTCTCAGAGGTGTGACGACACATTGCTAGAATCTTACCAAGATTGTGTTTCATCTCAGACAACTCTTGTTGATGCAGCCACTGCAGCTTCTCAATCTCTATTCTTAACCGCCGGATCTGTGGCAAAAATAAACGGAGATTAAAACTTGCCAAGTATTTGCATGATAAGCGTTGGTCGATATGCCGTGAATTCACCTCTGCAATGGTGTTTCCTGATGTGCTTTTGGAAAGATCGTTGTAGATTTCAGTCATTGTCCCTTTTATCGAGTCCATCATCTGCAAGATTTAGTAACATTTTGATATTAGTACACAGGTGGCAGAGAAGTTATATTATTAATACAATAAAATATAAAAATTGTCAAAATTACTTTGTTTGTGTATTTGGTTATGTCAGCAGCCACATCGGCTGAGCCTGTAGGGATCTGCACGTCTCCTGAACTGAAAGAAGAGGAGTTCCCTGTGACCTGGGCAGCCGTCGACGAGGAAGTACTCTGAGGTACGTCCTTTTGCCCTGTAGGGAATAGAGGATAAAAAAATGGAAATCAATCATCTTTTTATTCTCTTATATCTCATTATTTTTGGCGTAATGTTCAGGTGAATGATTATGCTGGTGTATATACCCTTGGCTGCCTGTCGGGTCTGATAGCGAGTACTTGAGGAGTTCTGCAGCTGCTGTGGGCTTTGTGTTTGCCCCGGACTCTGAGCCGGGGACTGCACGGCTGCCGGCTCCTCATGCTCCTGCTGCCTCTGAACCTTCTGCATGTGCCACTTCTGAGAGGACGTCTGGAACTTGGTTGGATTCCAAACCACCGCCTTCTGCACGGCCTGAGCGGCCTCTTTAGGCAGTAGAGGGCGCTGTTTCTTTACAGCTGCAGGTACTGGCGATGTTGTGGAGGCCGAGGTGGCAGGAGAGGGTGCACTGGTGGATCCACTGGAGGCTGTGGCAGCACTGGGCTGACCAGAAGCTGCAGTGGAAACAAGGTTGAGGGCTGCTGTGATGGCCGGTTGTAAAGAGTCTTTTAGGTTAGAGGCGGCCTCCCGTGATGGAGCAGATGCTGCAGCTGATGAAGACAGTTTACCTGAGCAAAAATAAAATAATATTTCTCCATAAGTGTGAGGCATTATGGATTTCTACTGTGGTCAATTTAAACCCAACAGGGTTAATTGAGGAACTAGACTTGGAGCCACTTTTGAAGACAAATAATTTAATTAATATAGGATATTTTTTGTAATGAGTAAAGTAGATAAGAGTTCCCGTGTACATTTTCAATGTCCATGTCTAAAGACGGTTGGATAAAGCCTTTGTGGCTCCAACATGAGCTGCACTGAGAGATAACAGCATACTTTTAGTGTTTAAAATGTATGTTTCATGAATTTCGGAAAGGTTAACCGTTTGCCAGATTTGTGCACATTTCGTAATGTGATAAAGGTTGTTTGTTTGAGAATAAAGATGTTTTATAAATAGTATTTTTAAGAAAAGGGGGACCATAATATGTTATCTATTGTAATTGACCAAACACACATCACTAATCCACAGAATGTATAAATAAGAAAACAGGAACAACCGGCTCAGACACTAGCCTGAGGACAAGATAGCTATCTATAATAAGGCCTCACCTTCCAGCTTGGCGACATTGGGCTCTTTGAGAGTTTTGGCTCCTGGCTCTCTCCTCGCCCTCTTTGAGTCGCGGCCTCCATGTTCGTCTCCCAGGTCGATCACCAGCTCTCTTTCAGAGTCAGAGTCCTGCTCAGCTGATGATGTGGCAGCAGCTCCTCTGCCCTCCTCTGGGGCTTTGGGTTTGTCAGCGAGAGGCTGAAGCGTTCTGGGCTTCTCCTGGAGGCCCCTCACTAGGCCGTTGTTACCGTGCTTGTCTTTGAGCATGGGTTCAGGAGTGGCTTTATCCGCTGTCCTTGTAACTCCCTCCTTACTCTCTCCATCGGCGCTTGCTTTGGGCCTTTTTCTCTCTGCTTTGTCCTTGTCGTCCTGGGCGGAGATCTTTGGCTTGTGTTCCTCGTCGCTGAGATACTCGCTGTCACTTGAGTCCGATTTCTCAGAGTCCTCTGAGTCGCTGTGATCCACACCTTTGTACACGTCTTCAGAGATCTCATCTATACCTGTATGGAGAAGCGTATATTCTTAATTACTTAAAAAGTTTAGCAAAAAACAGTGTACTTGGTCTCCGTCAGACTGTGTAATAAAGGATATAAGATCATTTTCTTTGGTAGTAGCCTGACACCAGCACTAAATCAGTAGCAGTCACAGTATCTCTGAAAGATTCTTGTTTTATGTTTTTTGGGTAAATCCTCCCAAATGTATCCCATGAAATATTGCATACATCATATTCAAACTATAAATAAAACATTCTTCTTGCTAATAGACTACACAAAAACTGAAATATTGTTCTTGTTGAGTAAAAGAATAAAGTTCTGTGCTTAAAATATCCCAAAGGTAATTGTGTATGTACCGAGCTGTGCCTTGCAACTCTCAATGGTCTTGTCCAGGCTCCTGATGGACCTCTTTGGGGTGGGGAGGGAAGCTGAGCCCCCCTGTTGTTGTTGTTGCTGCTGCTGCTGTTGCTGTTGTTGTTGTTGCACGGTCTCACTCAGCTCCTTCAGATCCATCTCAGCCTTCACCCGGTCTGAGGAGACAGAGGTAAATGTTCAGTTTAAGCACAACATGAGCGCAATAATGATGATGATGTGTTTAATATTGGTCTTCATGATAACATGATTACAGTTACTGTTGGTACTGACCCAGGTTTAGATTGAGGATACCGCCTGTCCCTGCTGTCCTCTCCTGCTTGGGCACTAGTCCAGGGTTAAAGGGCTTCGGGCTGCCTGCAGGACCCATCTTCCCTGACATAGGAGATGCTGTAATTACAAATGTTAAATTGTTTAAAAAATGCCATCATTCCACTCATGACAAAGAGTTGCTTATTGAACATTTGAATTTGTTCTTCATGGCTTGTCTGGTTAATAATCACAGCAGTTATGGAGCAACATCATCATCCATTCTAAGATGTGTTTCTAGCGACCTGATGAATGCATTTATTTTGGAGATTTGTAGTATCTTGCTACCAACACGCTGATTTGAAATATTTTTGATAAATTGCTCATATAAAAAAATAGATTATAGTCCCTTTAACATGTATTTACCAGTACAGTCCATTGACTCCTCTCCAGTGCTGTAGTGGAAGCCGGGATTCCTGCTGTGCTTTTCCATTTCCTGCTCCCCATCCGACCCTGTGTGAACCGAGGAGTTGGTGCTCATGGGAGACCGAGGCATGTCTGTCATTGAGACCCTCCGGCTCATGCCACTGGGTGTGGAACTCTTGCCCAGGACCATTTTAGGAGACGCAGTTATATCGAAGTTGAAGCGGAGCTTGTCTTGTTTCTCTGTCTTCACTGTCCCAGCACTGGGGTTGGAGGGGTCCAGCAGCATCTGTAGCTGGTTGTTGGGCGTGTAGGGAGTCCGGAAGGGTGCATAGTTGAAGACCCCAAATTTCTTGCTAATGTTTTCCACATAGACTTCCATCTCTTGCATGGCGCTGTTGAAAATGCTCTTTGTCTTCTTTACAGAGAAAGGGATCTCTTTGGACATGAGGTAGCAGTTGTTGATGGGTACCCAGGCCCTACATACAAGCACAATTAAAAAAATCGCCAAATTACAATAACCGGGATGTTTATCTGGGCTTTAGATGTTTCCCAAATTCATATACATAGAGCAAATTTCCTCGACAATGCTCAAACGCTCCTCTCACCTGTCATGTTGCCCGAAGAAACGTGCGTCGACCTGCCCGTCCTTTTCTCTAAGTGCTTTTGCTGGCCAGAAGGGAAAGCCCTTTAGCTTAGCCCAGACCAGAGGGTGGGGTGGACTCTATTGGGGACAAAGCAGGATAAGTCAGATAAGATCTCTACATTCAGAACTTAACTGTATTAATATACTGCTCAACATGTAAGGACCTACACATGGCTCACAAAACCAGTTGTCTCTTTTTTGGCATGAAGACAGGTAGCACTCTGGACACACCTCAATCTCATTCATCTAAAAAAGATTTATAAAATGGAAAACAGATATGCAATTAATGATTAAAGCACAAATATTTATGGAATATTTGCAACTATTAAATTAGTGAAGCTCCTTACCTCATGTTCACAAATCTTGATGATGACTTTAGCAGTTGCTGTTAATTTGTGATTGCCTGGAATCAAATCACCATCTTAATTTAATGGTTTACATTTGTTGAATAGGGGGATTCTTGGTATAAGTAATTAGCTTACCTCCGTTATAGATTATGCAATTGTGTAAAATCCATTTCATGTCAGCAAGAAAGGCTTCAGTGCAGCCATACATTTTCTTTTTGATATTCTATTAAAAAGAGAAAAAAAACAAGATTAAAAGACACTTTAAAGAAAATAAGTATTCATTATAAAATCAGAGCAGCAGACCTTGCTCCTAAGAATGGTTTTATGTTTGTTTTAATATAAATTCAATTCAATTAAAAGTTACCTTTTCTAAAGTTGACAGGTCCATGGCGTGGAAAATGTACTCTGCATAATCCGGGTGCTGTTCCAGAGACACAGGCTTCAGAAAAGGTTCAGTCTGCTCACCGTGGACAAAAAAAACCAAACAAGAGACAGATGCATTAGCCAATGTTAGATGTCTGATGTTCTGAATGCATGTCCTGGACTTTTGTGTTTGAATATAAATGTCACTTAAAGTCAAGCCATCTCTATTTGTATCCAACAATATCACAGATTGGCCTCGGGGGCTTTATAAAAAAACACATTCTTAGACAAAGGAAGATTATAAGAGGCTTATTAAAGCAGCACACAATGGATCTTTACAGGTCTTACCCCAGGCTGTTTAATCTTTTGAAGTGCGAATTTGAGCAAATAGGAGAGTTGTTCTATTGTGAGCAATGTCATTGCCTTGCTCTGGGTTTCGATGCATTCAGCAACCGTTATTTTCTGCAACAAAATAAACTTTTTTTTAATAATGACACAAAGAACACATAATGAAATCATCAAACACCAATAACAAGAACAGGATACCAATACACAGTCTGATTTAGATGTTTTGTTTTGATTTAGATTGTATATTTAGATTTTTTGATTGTTCCAATGAAAATAAGAGCGTAGTAAATTTGAATATTAAGAAGCTGATCAAAATGTTTAATATCTTTCAAACTTGCAGTGTGAGCAATAAGCTTGCCGGGTGTCGCACCATGTGTCATGTAGGGCTAAGGTTTTTTGAATCAGCCAAAACAAAAGGCAGTTATTTCACCAATTTGTCCCTGAAGCTGCTCATGGCACATAGTCTGACACCCGTTTTGTCTACTAAGCAAGCAAGATTGTGCTTTGCCACAATCGTTTTTGTACAGCCACACACATACACGTCTTCTGCGAGATACCTCACACTCTGGACAGAACCAGTCGCCCTCGGGCTCAGCTGGTAGTTTGAGGCACTTGGCGTGGTACACCCTGGGGCAGAGCTCACAGCAGAGCACCTGGCCCTCGCGGTGGCACAGCCAGCAGTAGAAGTCATTCCTGCCGTCCTGCGGTACAACATCAACAGGGTCTGTGGTGAGTGCTGGCTGCTTCATATAGTAAAAGGGACCATGTCTTAGCTCTGACTGAAATGTAGGTAAGAAAAACAAGGGGGCAGGTTTCAAAAACACGCAGGAACACAAAAAAGGTGCAGTGCAACAAAAACAAGACAGCAATAAGGATGGGTAAGCAGGGAAAGCAGCATATAGGGCATAACAGTTCATAAACCCAACAAAATCATTATCTACAGTAAATAGTTACATTATTTGAACATTTGACTCTGAGTGAATCAAGACTAACCAAACATGTTTAAGGGTGTGAGCTTAAGTATGAGAGCTGTTGTATTTCAGTTATTATAGTCAACAAAGTTAGCAGTGTGGTTATTAAAAAGCCAACTTGTACTTTGCTGATTCACAGTCAAAATTATCTTTAGCTTAAGTCTATTAAATATTACTTGAGCAATTTAAAATATTTGTTGACACATTTCACCTATAACAAATAATGCACCTAATGCCATTTGAAGGAGTAATTGTTCGGCCCCAGAATTGTCTGTCAATTTAAAGTTAAACAGAGGACTGAAGGGCAAAAGGGAATCACTCAGCACCACAATAATTGGCAAGCAGTTAAGGAAAACATATGCATGTATATCATCAAAATACATTCACTTAAATTCCGCATAACCACAGAGTATAAAAAACTGTGAGCTGACCATGCATTCATGGCAGTGCTCTAAACCTACACAACACATCTATTACAGCAAGACATCTCCAACGTTACAGCAGGTTACATCCATGCATGTTATGTCCATACAAATCCATCTTTAAACTGAGTGTAAAAACTCAATACTGACGTGCTCTGACACTACGATATGTATTTCTCTTTTAAAGTGAGGAATTGCTTTGGAACTTTGCTGGAAAACAAAGCCCTCCAAACTCATGTTTTATTTCACCACATTTGCACTGCATGGCTCTACTAAACTAGACTTTTTTTAAAACTCTTTTTTGGGTGTTCCATTAGCAAAAGTTGTGGATAGTCAAATAAATAGTCAAGCTACTTAAAAATCAATATTAGTCTTATATTTACTTGACCCCGATATTCAAAGGCAGCAGCCTGCAAAACTACATTGCAGTGGTTTTTTTGTTAGGTTGAAAAATAAAGGCTTTATCACATTGCATTGAAAATTATGTCAAGACAATTTCACATGGTGTTGCTATGACAATCAGCTGACAATCAGCTGACAATCCCATCTGTACTGAAGGGGTTTTATCCATATTGGAAAGAAAAAAAGAGAAACACCTGGTACCAAAAGAGAGTTGAATAGAACTTAACTGTGCATTTGATATGGGGCATTTGTTTTGGATTATTTGTGGTGCTATCTCCTTTGCTAACTGAAGGAAAGGCCTCCAGTTGAGCGAGTAAACCGTCGTCCACAGCCTTGGAGAGCACGCCAGATCTCCAAATGAGTTCACTGGAGCACTTACCTGGTCTTTGCTGCCACTGTGAATGGCCCCAGGCTTCTTCTTTTTCTTGAGCGGGCTGGGAGAGGTGTCCGAGGGAGAGTGTCCATTGGAGGAATGTGTGGGACTGGACACCTTTCTCTTCTGTGGTGCCACGAGCCGTTCTGCTGACCCTGGTGGATCAGGGACTGGAAGAAGAAAAGACATCAAATCATCACACAATGGGAAAAAGACTCGTTCTGTTCACTGCACATTACAGAAACTTAAGAAGATTAAAACACAGGTGCCATGACAGTTATTAAGCTACTCTTAGAAAAAGTCAAGATGGGGGAAAACGTCATTAACAGAAATATATCCTTCCCAGCATCCCCCAATCTTAGAGTTTAGCAAGGAAATACACATTTTATTTCAGCTGAGATATTAAATGGTCAGATGCTGTGCTTACAACAACATGGTAAATAAATATCTAATGCTGACAAAAGTCACACTGATCTCATTATTACTAAGGATGCCTCTTGTACATATTATATTACCACATTATAGTAACAAATAGTTCAAGGGCTCCCACTGAACTAACAAAACCCTGCGTTGATACTTGACTAATTCTAAACAGGCAGGCAGCCAGGCATGATGGATTATCTTTGCAATCCTAGGAGACCGAAGATGCTTTACACAGCTCTCATAACTTACAGTTAATAACCTCTACATTATCGAGGAACTAAAATGCCTAAGATGTTTGACTCTAAATGAGAGGTGCTCGGCCTTTGGAGACTTACCTTTGGATCGTACGGATGCATCCATCCCCTCTACCACATCAGACTCTGTCTTTATCTCCTCCTCAGCCAGACTGATGAGCAGCACACAAGAGCACACAGAAACAGAGAAAGAGAGGCAAACACACAGTCAGAAAGGGTGTTCAGAAGCCACAGCAGCATAACAGTAAACAAGTGGAAAACCACCTAAGGCACCCAGGTCCCAAAGGATCTGTCAATAGGGACTACTCCAGGTTACCATTGTTATTCATTTTAATTTCACTTAATTTAAGCACATCTCTGACATTGTGATTCCAACTTCAAATGATTTCTACATCAGTGAAAAACGAGTCCAAATAAGTTTTTACACTGCAAGAAATTGTAACAATTGCCATGGCAACGCTCCTCCGTGAATTAATATTCACAACAACACATACGACCCTACGTCCTTCAGCAGCTATAGATTGTAGCCAAATTAGGTCCTGGTCTTTGCGGTGCTTTCTTGATAACAAATGATCAAAAGAAAATGTGTAAGGAAAGTCAGAGAGAGTAGGTCCTTGCTAATGGATGGACAGTGTCTCATAACAGTATACGTTTCTGCTACCCCTCGAGCCCCTTCAGTAACAACAGGGTGACCCAGGAGAATTTTGGCTCATTCTTGGCAACAGATACCAAGAGATTCGCTTCACAAGCTTCAAGAGAAGTATATCTAAAAAAGGTTGGCCTAAAGCTTCACCGCATGTATATTTAATAGCAGCTTTCTTAGACAAATTCATGTATGCATCACTGCAATCAGTGAATTCTTAAATGTGGACCCATGCATTTTCCATTAAGAATATATTCACACACATACTTGTAGTTACATACATGTACACTAAGCATTTTGTATGGTTTCTTTTAAAATCAGCTGTGTTTAAAAAGCTTGTGTAATCAGGGTATTATTATCATAGATAAATTAAATCTCAAGTTATGAATCAATCGAAAAGAGAAGAATAGAATTGCACACATGCACATAAAGTACAGGAAAACCTGATTTCCGAGGTCTAATGTCCTGCTCTCATCTCTTTTCCTCCAAGGACAGAGTCAAAGGGGGTGAGAATAAAGGGGTTCTGGTGATAAATACAAGTCTTTGAGTATTTGGCTCCTCCTTTGTCAGAGAAACAGAGGGCCCTGTTCCAAGGATGTCGCCTTTATTCTCAAGCCCCAAGAAGAAAACCCTCCCAAAGACCCCTGACAGGTCACACACTTGACCAGTTCATAGCTTGCTTGCAGCTCTGGTTTCCAGCTAGGATGACGGGTTTACAGGCTACGACTCAAAGGTCAACCACAATTGTGGGATAAGCCTCTTTTTTCTTCTTCTTCTGAAAGTAAAGGAATGCTGTTCAAGTCCCCTCCTCCATTCTTAAAGAGACATTCCTCACAAAGTTGATCAAATGTCAGTTCTCTGAGACAGGCATAAGGAGGTTACTACACATATCCTAAAAGGTTTAACGACTCAGGGAGAGATTAGATGGGATCACATCAGCTATCACATCTACACCCATTTAAACACTAAGTCATCCTTAATGTTTGCTTCACAACTCAGGTTTAAACATGATTAAAACATCCTCTTTCTGCTAGTCAAAATTCCAGATAATGTGACAAAGTAAACCATTCACAATCATCAAGGCTATTCTAAAAGCATTCATTGTTCTCTCAGTATGCTTATCACAGTGAGCTTATCAAAGTGAAACTCAAGAAAATAAATGCATCATAACCGGCTTCGCCTGAAAAGAGCCGAGTTTCTTTTGAAATATGGCATATGGGTATCTTGTTTCAGCCTGCCAACAGCCACGCACACACACACACACACACACACACACACACACAC
>CALSBZ010046819.1:64083-81860 GCA_943591055.1 Gobionotothen gibberifrons | reverse complement strand
CCCCACACACACACACTGAGAAACCCCAACCCCTCCGGGGCCTTCCTGTTCCGGACTGAGTGAACAAACGAGGCCCACATGAAAATAAGACAACGTTAGCCAAGCCGCTCTGCTACGTGTACCTCAGCCCTGAAAAGAGAGACACTCGCCTTCAGCGTGGAGAGCTGCTGCACAAAGTGCCACAGCCCTATCATGTATACACACTTAATAACAAGCTATGCTGCTACTACCAGGAAGACAGGATGACCCACAGTGAAAAAGTGTGCTGATCCAAAAGACATTTTCAGATTAGGAGCTATGATCCATCACACAAGGCAAATAAATCCTCAGCAGACTCTGGGATGTATTCCAGGGAGACGCGGTGGGTTCAAGAAAACACACAGTATTCCCCTCTGCAAGCAGTACCTGATGGACAAAAAGGAAATAACACTGACTCAATGCCTTTTAGATTCCACTCCTGTGAGAGACGAGCAGGGTTCTCTCGTCACAGAAAATGGAGGCCACAGCTTGCTCCCCTCCCCCCTCTCCCCCATCCCCCACTCCGAGACTCAGGCACTGGCACATCCATGCAGGAGGACCAGAGAGATCTGTGGAGATTACAGTCCAACATTTCAAAAAACACCGGCTGTGTCAAAGACCAACCTTCACTGACGACCACACAGATAAGGAGGAACACAGAGAGGGAGACACGGGAAACATCCAGCAAAATGAGAGGCACTCATCTCCCTTTTTTTCCCCTTTCGATCATGGCTTGCCTCCTTGCCTGAATACTGCTGTCATAGAATAATTAGATTTCATTCTGAAGACAGAGGGACCATCACTGTGAAGCCACACTGCGATGCTGGGCAGAGCTTTTCTCTATACTTAAAGAATGTGCAGTACTTACACATCAACAGACACATATCTGAACAAATGGCCTCTCTTTATGGCGGTCCAGGAAAGCGGCTCGATGCAAACATCATTACTGCACTCTTTGCTCTGAAACTGCCACTGAAAACACTTGGGATTAATACCAGTGACTACAAAACATCCAACTCCCTGTGCTACCCTTAAAAAACCCAAGAGAGGTTATTAGGATCTTCAAATGACAAGAGACATTCAGCTTTGCCAAGACCAACAACCGCATGCAGAAAAATGAAGAAATGCATAGTTTAGCTTTCTCTCCTGAAATACACATAATTAAAGCAAAAGGAATAAGATCCTTTTTAAAAATGTAATACAATTATTTTAACCACATAACCTGTTTTAGCATGACTCCTTCACAATGTTAAACAATACTAGGCACACAACATCGTGTATTAAAGAAAAAAATTGACCTGGATTTATATTAGGCTGTACAGGGTGAATCAAAGATGGCTGTGGAATTTTCCAGAAGGCCCTTGCTCTCCCTGCTGCTCTCCCTCTGATTGTCAATCTTTAACCTCGACTGCAGCTGCAATTGGCTGGAGGGCCAACAGGGTGGAACATTATTGGTCGGCTGCGCTGTGCCACACGGATCGCAGTGTGCAGGCTCCCCTCTTCCTCTTAAAAAGCATTTTTTGCTGCAATGCAGAGATTTCTCCCCGCATAAGACGTTTTGTATTCCTTGCATTTTAGTTTGCCCTTCGCGGTTATGAGAGAATAAAACAAAGAGGGGATTTGAAAGAATGACATTTCTTTGGAGATTGTATTTGTGGTTGTCATGCACGACTCTGCAATTCAACCTCTTCCGTCCTGTTTAGCTGCTTCGTTGACTCAGAAGGAGGCCCACCCAATCTGTCCAAACAACACGACGTTACACATTGCTGACATTTCCAACTATCGGTGTAGCGTTTATACAAACAGGCTTAATCAAGCACTATGGAGTAACAGTAAGAAGTAAATGCAATCTATGGGAGGGACTCATTTCTATTTAATAGTGGAAGTTAACTTTCTGGGTTTACAGAGAAAGGGAGCAGAGATTGTCTTGTTACTATTTTCTATGTGTCGTGTAGATGAAACACATCGTGTGTCATGCCACAAGAGAAAGAAAACGTCCTTTGTTTCCCCCCACGCAGTAGAGATTGCTAAATTGGTGATACATTATGTAACACAATGTACAGTCTGTGCTCTGAAAAATCAGGGGCAACAAGCAGTGACAGGTTTACTCATGCACCTTGTCTTTGTGTCTATTTCATTACAATATCTATAAAAACAAGCGTCTTTCTTTATATCTGTTATATCACATTACTTGTTTATGTGAAGCAGAAAGAACACAGAGTACCAAGAGGGGAAAATATTGCAACACATACACAAACAGACACATACACACACGTCAGTAAAAACCTGTTTAGTCTCGTGCTGTTTCCCTGTCCCTGCTGTCTGGTCTGTGAAGAGAGCACTAGAGGAGAGCCAAACACAAAATGGCCCCTGTCCTTCTGAGTATCAGAGTGGAGGAAGCAGTTTCACAATAGTGTTGTAGAGAGCACGAAGCCCAGGGCTGTAAACGCAGGGCCTGTAGCTTTAAAGAAGAAGAACCCTGAGTCCTAACATATTATTTCTTATAGATTCAACTGGAAGATCTCCCTTGGTCAAAAGGTTTGTTTCATGCCGGCTCATAAGGAGAGTGGAAACTACATGCCCAGTACAGTTTCCTTTAATGTGTACCAAGTCATTCAGTTTTCAGTTTCTTTTTTTGTAATACCAAGACTAAAAACCAGTATTCAGATATGCTCTTGACTCGGTGTCTTCCTAACAGGCACATCTGTTGCCCCCCATGTCTTTTCCCCGGCCTGGCATGACACACAAAAAACAGCACAGAGCCAATCCACTTACAAAGGGTACATAATACCCCCCCTTCTCACCCTCCACTGCCCATCCCCCATTCTTTCTCTGCCAGGCTACAACACAGACTGCCACAACAGAGAGGGAAATGTGGGTGCCATTTTTAAATCTAACTCTCTTTTGCATTCTAAAAAAGGAAAAGGATTTGCCATGGTCCACTCTGCCTCCTGTATGGCAGCCTGGTTGTCTGGGGCACCCATGTGACCCTGAGACACAGAGAGAGAGCAAGGGTGAGAGTCGTTACCCAACCCCCCACCCTCACCACAGTGGAGCACAGAGGCCTGCCGAGGCCTCCAATCCACCCCAGCTCCTCCTCCTGCTGCTGCAGCACACTAAACTGATTTTTAAGGTGTGCACATTCATCATGAGAAATCAACAGTCACCACAACGACAAGAAGGAAGCCATGTTATTATCAGAGTTAAGATAAAAAAAGACAGAGCTTACCTCTGTGGATGCATGGCTGCCTGACACACTGTTATGTCAACACTTATAAAACATGGAGGACACTCTCAGCCCTCAGCCGGGGAAGGCTCCGTTCTTCAGGCAAGGCGATCAGGCCCCGGTGTTGTTAGCCAGATCCTGACTGGTCGCCTTCCTCACAGGCAGGATACAAGACCGCTTCTGATTGGCCGAAATGTTTCCTGAGTAATTATCTTTGTTCAGTGCAGGCAGGGGCAGCACTGTGAGTGTCAGAGACAGGGGAAGAAAAAATAAGCATAGAACTAGGCCACAAAACCACAAAATAACATGATTAATATAAGTATTTTTGACATACAAACCCTGTGTGACACTGTTTTGAAGCTTCCAAGTGTAGACCCTGGTTGTAGTTGTCTTATTTGAAGGCTTTAGAAGTATGAATGGCAGCATGTAGACTGTGAAGAGCAGGACACCATGGCTTCTCTGCACAAGCCTCCATTTTTTTTTATGTGGAGAGGCCTTTGTTTAAACTCCTCCCTCCCTCTTGGCTGTTACAAGAGAAAAAGAGAGACTGTTGCTCCTTACCTATTTTTGACATGCAGCCTGAAAAAAAAAGAATAAGAAAATAAGGCAGCTCAAATTAGAATTTGTACAGTGAAAACATGTTTATGATGATTTGTAAAGGACAGTGAAAAATAGTTATGTAAATAATATGTTTTAATGTCACACGTTACTGGTGTTACTGGAATAACGGCCTTTGTAATAACCAGATGAGTTAACAGTAAACATGAATTAAAGTAAAACATTTTTTAAATATGTATCCCTTCCTCTATGAGAAAGAATGCTCACATTTCAATTATACACCATAGGGGCTTTGTATAACGTGTGCTTAGGGTATTCCTCTTTAACGTCTGTGCTATAATAGTGATCATTAATAATTAAACACAGCTGAATAATGCACCTGTTTTTTTGTGTCCTTTGATATTCAGCACCAGTGATAAAATACACAATTAGTCAAATAGGATGTAAATAAATCCTACATAATAACCTGTCATACATGTTTCGCTGAAGCAATTGTTGACTCAATACTAGAATGACTATAGGTGTGTAAAGTATACCGTTATATTGGACTGCATTATACTGAAAGGGGTTTTTCCTACACGCTACAAGTTAAAAATGACGTCCGACTATAAGAAAAGGAATAATCGCTTCCTAACTTGACTTGTTTTGACCTATTCATAATTTCATAATTTACCAGCTATTACAGTGTAGTATTATCTTCTACTATTTGTCTTCTCATCTCTCCGCAGATCTGAAATGTGGTTTACAAATAGGTTTATAAAATGCAATCGAGTACGACGAACCAGTTTGTGACCGAAAGTGAAAAAGTTGTGCGCCCAACGTGGGGCTCGAACCCACGACCCTGAGATTAAGAGTCTCATGCTCTACCGACTGAGCTAGCCGGGCAGTGAGAGTGATTAGAAACACTACGCAATTTGTATTAAAACTGATCCTATAATTGATACTATCGCAAATTATATGATATTAACATGGCAATTACGGTATGTGAAGCTGTATCACATTTCAGCCTACTGGTTTAAAAGTAGAGGGTTAGCTTATGTGTAGCTATTCCGGTGCTGTCTCATACTGACCTCTAGCGGCAGAGAACCAAACGTGTTCAAAATGTGTCACCTGGATGCGTATTTGACATAACATTAGGCTGCAAATGATTAGCTAATAAAAAAAGCTATGGGGTTACATTTACAATGACATTAAACTGCCCAGGTAAAGCCACAAAAGACATACGTCAGCAGTTACTTAAACCACAAAAAGACTTGACTTTCGCTGGCGTGCATTATTAAAAGAAAGACCACCCTTACAGTTTCAAAGAAAACTTCGACTCACGGTTAATTAGCTAAGGCGACGACAGCTAACACGCTAGCTAGCATTAGCCGTTCGCAGTAATTATCGTGCATCATCAACGCCATGTTAACATTACTTACCTGACTGTTGGTTATCTCCGTAATTTCTCCACTAATTTCCGTTAATTCAGATGAAACCAGTATAAGTAACTAACAATCATATGACTAAAGTACATGTTAATTGGTTAAAAACGGGAGGTCTCCAAACACACACAATGGAAACTTCCGGTCTTTTTCTTTTTTTCTCCAAAATAAAATCTCGAGCTTTAAATTAGAGACCTCGGTTCGATCCCCAGTATCTCCTGCATCCAGACAAATTGAAAACCTATTATCCGCAATATGCATTTAACATTTCAAAGGTGCTTGCTAAGCACATTAGACCCTTTACTCTTTTGCCTATAATATATTATAGGATTAAATCATAATAATAATAAAAATAACTTGCAGCCAAAAGTGCTTTACAGAGCAAGATAAGAATAAAAACAATAGCACATGTGTAGAAATAAAGAGTAAACAATGTAATTAAAAACAAGTTATGAAAGCAAAATAGAACAAGAATGAGAGATGAACAGTGATACCACTACAATAACCCATACTAAAAGCCTCATTAAATCTATCCCTATCCTGCTGTAAAAAGAAATGCACTAAATGCTTTGGGGTTCTAGCAAACAGATCACTGGGAGTGATTTATTACTCTAGCTTGGATTTAATTCCATCTTTAGCAAGGTTAATAAAACATCAGAATTTCATTTTTTATATATTTCCGACCTTTTTGATATAGAAAGTTGCTGAATTAAGGTATTTAGTGGTTTAGACTGCTATAATTCCTGTTATACTTCGTTAAAAAGTCAGTAAGAAAACTAAAACTTGTTCAGAAAAGACACGTCTGTAGCCTGTCTTTTAAAGTCCTTTTATTAATATGTTGCCTTGCTCTTACCTATGTCGGAGATCTTGGATTAGTATTTAAATTATTATTATGTTATGCCCCTAACTTTGGCACTGCATCTGAATATTAGAATTGAGAATCTCTCTGTATTTTTTTTAAGGAAATTAAATACCTCTCGTTTTAATCTGGCTTTCAATTACCTGCTGGTTTACAGATTATATTTAGTTATGTATGCAAGGGTACACTTATTGAGTTAAAGCTTCTGGTTCTTCGTAGAAAAATGAAAATAGAATTAAAAAAGTACAATTCTATATAGAAATGTGAGTCCATGAACGCACCACGGGCCTGGGTTCTCCTTCTACGTCAATGCTACTGGGCGGTTCATGAATGGGGTTCTGAAGTGGGAGGACCCGTCATCTGATTTTACCAGGCAGAGGGAAAGTGGGTGTTGTGCTGAAGTGTTTAGTTTGGTGTGATGCATCTTCGTGACTGTTTTTAAAAGCAGCGTTTCACTGTGTGTCCGGACTGCAGCGACCAGCAAACAGCCGTCCGTTGGGACCGTTGAGGCCGCCAACAGCAGCCGTGCAGCGGGAGGGGGAACTAGCAGCCTGAAGCTCGGAGCTTGAGCAGGGAGAGCCGCATCGGTGAGCCATGGGGTTCCGCAAGAAGAACAAGAGTCCCCCGGTGCTGAGCCACGAGTTTGTGATCCAGAATCACGCCGACATGGTGTCGTGTTTGGCCATGATTATCCTCCTCGGCCTGATGTTCGAGGTACTGTGTGCTTGGACAGGAGCTGTGGTTAGCAGAGTGATGTTAGCGGCTGCTGCTATCGTTAGCTGACATGACAGCAGCACTACAGGGGCAGGGGGGCGATAGTGTGTCTCTCTCCTTCCCTTCTCATGTGTCTCACTGATTGCCAAAGAAGATGGCGAGGAGGCCCACTGGCACAGCTAACAGGTCATTTTACCAGGCTAATGCATTGCCTCCGATGGAAATCAATACATGTATCTGGCCTTTGGCAACAACATAGCCAGGCTAAATATCTGCCTACATGTTACACATTTAACTACCAGCAATTTTGGATAGATTGGATAGATAAAGTATAGCTGACTTTAAATGGAACAATACACTGACCTGTCCACACTCAAAGAAATATTGTTTAAATTGATCAGATTGACTCATGGTCAATATTTACCTGTAAGATAATGCTGGGTTATAAAGCTTGGTATACATTATCAATACCATTTACTGATGGTTAGAGGTATTTTAACAATGAAAGTGACTTTACAAAATACCTAATTTTGCTAGAGCCCCTGGATGTTCCCAGATCCCATTTATGGTTATCATTGAATTCAGGATTGTGCACTATCACGACAGTCCTTACTAATCTAAATCTATATGTGCATGAATTGATGATTATGTGCACATGTTGAAGAAAGTTATCACACCTAAGAGTAGTGTTCCCAAACAGGTAAGAGTTATTTCCCATGTTTATTTCAGTGTGAGTTAACTAACCAAAGGCTTGGATTTCTTTGTATGAAACATTTTCGTGATCAGAGAGAAACTCTTTAATCTGATCCTGTTTCTTTCTTTGTGTCACAGGTCACAGCCAAGTTCGCCATCATGTTCATCACAGTCCAGTACAATGTAACACAAGTTCTTGGTGAGCTCAATTTAACAGTACTAGTACTCATTTCAGCTTTTTTAAGATCACTGAAATTGAACTGCATTTTTCTGGAAAAATGCTCAGCTTGTTTAGGCATTAACTTTGTGTTTCTCTTTTGTTTCAGATGAGAAAAGTGATCCAGTGAACCTGTATCAGTACGGCCCTAAAGATGTGGCCACTGTGTTTTTCTATTTGCTTATTGCAGTCATCCTTCATGCCTTGATACAAGAATATATTCTGGACGTGAGTACATCAATATCCAAACTCCACAGCCATAATATTGGCTCACATTGTTTTTTATTGTTCACACACAGCTACCTATTATTTTGATCTTTTTACCTTTGAGTATTAACATGCCATGAGGGAAACAAACTGTGCCGAAGGATCACTCTGCCGCTATGTTCTCAGCCTGCACACTGTCAGATGTATTGGTCTAGTTTTTCATTTGAAACACATCAAATAACGCTCATGTGTTTGCTCTGTTCTGATCCATGACTAAGGCTTGTGTAGATGTTTTCAAGTTATCACATCCAATACTTCTAGCTGCATGCGGAATAAACAATAATAACTGAAAAGATGTTCATGAAAAGATGATGTCTTTTATCTTTGATGTCAGTTCCTAGTGGTTATCATTATTATTTGATTCCATAAATAAAAACCTTTGGTGGACTTTCAACAAAGAGGAAATTCTTCTAAAGATAAGTCAAGGTTTTGCTTGCTGAAATATTCCTCTTCTTCATTGATGTTAATTATATTCATTTTGAAGCACGACAGCTGTAACTCAGTAACAGGCAGTTCTATAAGCTTAAACCCTTTTCCCTCACAAGTCAATTGTGGAATGTAATGTACCAATATCTTTGTTTTGAAATGAGATATGACTATCTAAAAGAGTGATGCACCCTTCAAAGATAGAAAAGGAAGAATCAAATGTCCCCAACGTGATTAATCTATGTGTTCTCCTTGTGTAATATGTTGTTCATTTTCAGAAAATGAACAGGAGGTTGCATTTGTCAAAAACCAAACACAGCAAGTTCAACGAGTCTGGACAGTTGGCAGCGTTCTACCTGTTCTCCTTCATCTGGGGCTGCAGCATCCTAACAGCGGTACGGCGGTCAGGAGTCAAAGAAACACTCTGTCCCAGCATGCATTAGGCTGTATCTGATGTCCTGTCTCTTCTCCCACAGGAGGACTTTGCAACAAATCCTACATTCTTATGGGAGGGGTACCCACACACTCACATGGTGTAAGTACAAACTGACACATTATCCAATTATAAAAGAGTTCTACTGAGGACGTTTTTCCATTTAGAAGTATTTTCAGCCCTTATTTTTAAATAAATTATACACTTGTATTGTTTCACTGTTTTTGAATTAGATGGTAATTGATGGGATTGATCTAAAAAACAACTTCCTGTTTTTTCTTCTAACTTTCATATCACATTCTGAAAGTCATAGATGTTGTTTGATATGCCATTTGTTGCACCTCTCGCTGTATTTTAATAGAAGTTACAGAACATTGCACCATGCACAGCATTACCTATTGTTCATTAATATGATATGAACTTCTGTCCAAGACGAAATAACACCCAGACTCTCTCCTCTGAACAACCTGTCCTCTGTCTAGTTTTCAGGTCAAGTTCTTCTACATTTGCCAAATTGCCTATTGGCTCCATGCACTTCCTGAACTATACTTTCAAAAAGTACGGAAGGTAAGACTTGTTTAAGAAAAGGTTTTACCTGAAAGCAACTTATTTATGTACATTAGCAGTCTTGTTTTTGCGGTGTAACCGTTTTACAGATGAATTGGTGAAGACATTTTGTGTAATGGCTCTGCAGTGTGTTGAATGCAGTTGTTTATACCTCAGTCAGTTATTGTCCCCTCTAACCACTGCTAATCCCTGCTGGCGTTTTCATGTGCCTCCATGAAGAATCAGCTGACAACTCTGCAGATGTGCAGTTTCTAAACATTAAATAAAACTATTAAATACAATATTTTGTGATCCTTTAAACCAAGCTGTGCTCTTTGAGGTTACTGATGCTGCTGCTGTTACTAACTTCTGTCTCGCCTTTGTTTTATTTCCATAGGAGGACATCCCCCGCCAGCTCTATTACATCTGCCTTTACGTTGTCCACATCGCTGGTGCCTACGTCTTAAAGTGAGTGAAATAATTAAATGTTTGCATGGCTTCCACTGAGAATGAAATAAGGAAGCATATCCTAGTTATATCTCGCATACATATTTGAAACCAGTGTGTGATAAAACTTTGTTAATTTTTGCTATTGCAGGAAAGTGTATAAAAAGAATACACAAGTTATTGTTAGTTTTTTTTCTTCTCAAAAGTTAGACTCAGAGGTTGCTCAGTGTTAGACTTCTTTATTGTTTTCACACAACACCATGAACCTAATCTTTTAACGCAAGGCCAGGTCAGCTGACTCTATATGGGAAATTAAACCATGTGGTGTCGCACTGTGTTTTCAGCCGTATCTGTAAGAAGAGTATGTTTAAAGTTTAGTATCTATATCTGATAATGTTCAGTGTTATCTTCTCTCTTTGTTCATGCGCTGAGGTCTTAGTTGATTCTGTGTCTTCACCCCTCTCTCCTCTTCCCCTGTGTTAGCCTCCACAGACTGGGCCTGGTGTTGCTGGTCCCTCACTACCTGGTGGAGCTCCTGTTCCACGCTTCACGCCTCTTCTACTTCAGTGATGAGAACAAGCAGAAGGGGTACTGCTTTCATTCATCTTACAATCAAGCTGTCATTTTTCTAAATTAGCAAATTCCACTTTACTGATTTCAACAACCTCTTGTCTTTTTTTCTTCTCAGGTTCACCCTGTGGGCGCTACTCTTTGTGATTGCCCGCCTCCTCACCCTCACTCTTTCAGTTCTGACGTTTGGCTTTGGGCTTCCCCGTACAGAAAACCAGGGCTTTTCTCTAGCAGAAGGCAACTTCAATGTGCTCACCATAAGGCAAGTGCAGATGACAGGATGTCGTACCTAGCAAACTAAAACATTTTGTTTCTGTTCACAATTGAAATAACTTTTGTAGTTCTTAAAATGCATCTTACCCTCCCACCAGGATGACTTGTCTGGCTGCTATCTGCCTGACACAGGCTTGGATGATGTGGAAATTCATCAACTTCCAGTTGAAAAAGTGGAGGGAGCACAGCCAGAACCAGGCGTCAAAGAAGAAGGCAGTTAGCCCAAAGAGCAAGCCTCAAAAAAGGGAGCCTACAAGGGGTGAGTATTCACAAACTTAAGCATCCTTTCAGTAAACCAAATAAATCAAAAGCAATACTCAGTTTTTTGTCTCGTTTCAGATTGTTTCTTTAATATTTTCATTGTTGAACATATACATCTGAAATGGCTTTCATCAGGAATGATTCTAATCCCTTGTCTTGTCAGGAGGTGCTGCCAATGGAGTTTTGAAGTCTGAGGATAAAACGTCGCCACGGGCAAGAAAAGCCAAAGCTTCATAGAGCTGGAAGAATTGGAGAAAAAAGACAAACTGAGTGAGGGAGATCTGACAATATGAAATAATGTCTCTATACAACTTCTAATTTTGTCTACTTCTCTCCTAAACAAATGTTTAAGCGCACTAAGAAACCTTATCATACAACTGTCCTCTTGGGGTTTGGAGAAGTTCAGTGTTACTGTCTGCTAGAAACGTTTATTATTAATGTGGGCTTTCTGCAGATGGGACATTGGCAGGACAGTGCTGGGTTTGATGCTTTAAGAGGAAAGATTTCAAAGTGTCCTTTTGTGTAAAATGATGGTCGCTGGGTACTTTTAAGCTGAGTCGCTGTCCACTAAATTCACATTGAATCAGTTAAAGTCAAGTAACTCAAGAAGTTTAAAGACATTTTAACTTCAGGTCAACAAAGTGATAATGTAAGGATTCGCAGTACGGGGTGTCATTTTCAAGTTTGGGCCTTATTCAG
The DNA here is from genome assembly GCA_943591055.1 of Gobionotothen gibberifrons. NCBI lineage: Eukaryota > Metazoa > Chordata > Actinopteri > Perciformes > Nototheniidae > Gobionotothen > Gobionotothen gibberifrons. The sequence continues at coordinate 70,229 of CALSBZ010046819.1, read as the reverse complement.
TTAAACTTAAAAAACAGGCCACTAGCTCTAGTCCCAAAATAAATCCTTAATTTCTCTGTAAAATAGCACTCTGATATTCTGTTGTCAGGAAAATATGCTAAATAAGTTGCTCCAGCAGAATACTTGTGCTATTTAGGTATTTTGCATAGTTGCAGCCACAAAACTGAAGCTTGTACTTAACTCTCTGATCATTTACTGACATTATTTGACAGCTTCTGCCTTTGAAATCCAACATGTTACGAGGTGGAGGTACTGTATTTTCGTTTGCTTTTATCGCTAGCCTGGTAATCAGCTTCTCCCTGTTCCAGGGGCTCCTCCAGGTTTGGTGACTGACCAACAGGAAGCGGCAGTGTCATCTGTGATGCTGTACTGTATGCATACAGTTCAATCTTTATAATGGCATGATTGGAAACTTGAGCAAGAAATCGAGGCTGTGATTCAGGCCTTTATATGGTAATGTCAATGCATGACAGTTTAAGGCTAAAGACTTTATGGCTAGTTCCTACCTGTGCTGATGAGTTTGCATCTCTCTCACACACAAACACACACACACAAGCATTCAGTGGCCTTTTAACAACTACTGCAAGAGGTCTTAGTAATTTATTTTTGCCATACACGACAAATAGTTATTATTTAATATGCTTTGACAAGCTATAACCAGCAGACACGGCGGTACATAGCAACTGTGTTTAGTTAATCCAAACAATACAATCTTTCTTCAAGTGTCCTTATACTGTCAGTGGTTTGTATCACTCTTTCCGCTTGTGTTGCGTTCTGTTTGCCTTCTTTGTTCGCTTTTTTATTCTCGGGTATCAGGGGACACGCTATCCACCACTTAAGTTTAAGTTACATCCCATGGTGCATTGGGAGGTGTGTTTGTAAGGGGATGTGTTTGTGTGCCTGTGCACTTACTCGTGTGTATGTGTGTACAGTATTGTTTTGCCTACTGTGTAGCCTATGTGATTTAACCGGGCGTGAAAGTGAATCATGATGATGATGATGGCGGTGATGACAACCAGGTTTATTGCTTGTCTCGTAAAATAATTATTGCCTGTGTGCAGTGCATGAAATGTAACAATCCGTTGATTGACTCCTGCCCTGTGTTGTATTTCTCAATCATTTCCTTAAGTTCACTTTTGTTGGTCTCAGTCTCCAACACGCTTCTGTGTGTGAACCGCTGAGTTGTGGATTAGGGCTGCACAGTATAGAAAATAGGTGATATGCGATGACGTTGAATATCGCGGTCACAATACTAACAATGAATAAACAGACTAAGGTGTACTCGGTTCTGCCTTTCTGGTGCTATCAATGCTAAAACACAACACATTTCTTGTTAAATTAACAATATGAAAGAACATTTTATCAATATCAATAGAAACGCAAAAGGAATTAATAAAAAATCTCTTTTTATTGTGTAATTTCTACTGATACTCTTTTAACTCACTCATAAATTCCCTTGCAGTCTTTTGCGAGAAAGTCTGAATTGCTATTAAAAAGAAACAATATATTGTGCAGCCCTATTGTGGATTGATGTATTTCCTATAGGTTATGGGTTACTAAATGCTTATGTGTTTAATGTGTCTGCCCCTCAGATACCCTTTTCCTGTGTGAGAGAGATTCTGTGTTTACCGTTTGCCAAATGTGGCATGTTCTGTCCGTCCGGCTTCACCTTTTCAATGATCCTGACATTGCTATTGAGCTCACGTATTGTACTGTTGGACCTGAAGTCCTGCTCTACTGCTAAACCACTGTGCGTGTGAAGCTCTGTGCAGCAAAGACTGCTACCTGTCTGCGGACAGTCGGAGTTTGGAGTCTTAGTCCAGAGCAGGGATGCGATTAAGATGCGATCCATTTTTGCGCGCTTTATCGATCGTTACCGGGACTTTGACAGTCTTTAAAGCCCTTTGTCTTGGTACGGCGGTGTCATAGGAGGAAAGGCGTAGCAGAGGACTTATGTACCAGCCTGTTATTAAACTGTCTCAGATGTAAAAGATAAAAAACTGACTAAACCCTACACTGTACTAAAATATGTGTCAGATTTTTAAGCTATTTTTATAGAGGGGAAACTGTTGAAATTCACTGTTGTTCAGTAAACACGTGTGAATATTTGTTTTGCATCCATATTGATATGAATTGTTTTTTATATAAGAATGAAGCTTGCTGAACTGTTAGCGTGGATATACGTTGTGGTATGACTGTAAACATTTATTTAGCCTACAGGTTTATTTAACTTCATGGCCTTATTAGAGCAAAGTGAACTCAATTGTATAACAGTGCTCAGTTAACAATATGCTGCAGGTGTACTCTGCAGATTTCACATGTATTATGATCGTGAAGTACACCACACACAGTTTAAATATATCATCAGCGGAGCAAATGGTCAGTTTGTTCGTTCCAGTTTGTTACAGGTATTTTTCAATGCTTGTGATAACAGGCCCGGATGTAGAATGGACATTTTGCAGAGTGGAAACATCTGTAAATGTGTCTTGCTCAACAGATGTCACACTGTACAACAATCAGCAGACATATAGGCTCTGAAACAGGAGCCGCTCTGCAGTTCATGCCCCCATGCCTGTATAATCTCACAGGAATGCACTTGTTTGCATAATATGCATTATGTCAGAGCACCATAACACTGCTCACTTTGGCTGTTTCTGCATTTATTATCAATGAATTACAAATGACAGTTGCTCTATTTCTAATTGTGCATTTTGTAAAAACGATAAAAGGCTGCAATGATTTAACACTACGAGCAACCTCTAGGTGGCAACAATCTTTAACGCATTTGACCATGAGATCATGAGAAAAAAAAAGCCTGCACCGCAGAGACACCAATTTATTGTGTTTTATTGATTAATTATGCACCTTTTATTTTAATTTCCTGCTTGATTATTGATGTTGCGATATATTTACTTTTCAAATATGTTGTCCCTGAACTGCTCTGATGGTATATATTTATGCAACTTCTCGTGAGTTCTGATCACGTTTTTCTCCGTCACTATTTTTTTATTTCATGTTTGAATAAAGCTTTTATTCATTACACAAAACTGTTGAACATATTTGTTAACTACTAAGTGCTGCCCACATGTTGAGCACTTGAACTGTCTCCATGAAAATTCCTTGTATTAAAAAATTGCATGTGAAAAAAATGCACACACACAATGAACACAGCAGATAATTATCCACTTCTGAGGTGAACACTAATAAGGTCATTGACATTTTTTTAGGCTTTCCTCTCACTTATTCATTACACCTTTTCTCGTATTTCACCTAATTATTTATTTGAGAGACAAACTAGATTTAAAAAAAAAATGTAATTTATGCTGTCCATTGGGGATGGTGTCAGGGGACGTGAGAAAACATTAGCCAAATCCTACTTCTTTGCTACTTACCACCAGGGGGCAATGCTGAGCTTTTTGCCTGAGGGACCGAAGCAGTCTGCAGGGGCATAGCTGCATACGGACCATAGAGATACGGATCTGCATTAATAAATCACTAGTCAGAGTAAGAAAGACAGACATTATGTCTTATCACTTGGTATGAAGCTCAACACTCTTAAACAGATGTAAGTATGCAGTCAACCTACAGAATGAAGCTACTGATGTTTTTGCATTATGTGTTTTTCCTAATATGCGAGTGAATTTCAGATGGGAGAGACCTCTGCCTCAACTCCACTGTGTAATTTGACTAGAAGGGCACTGTAAACATGACAACGGCGTCCATGGATGGTGAGGTATGAGCACAACACGAGGAGAGACACCTGCAGCTCACTGCTAATGTGTTGTGTTGTTTCAGAGTAATGGGTTTTCTCTGGGCAATCAGACAGCATGATGGATCAGTGGGAGCCAGAGAGGCAGGCTGGGGCTCTGCAGGGTCAGCACAAGGACAGGGGTTCACACACACACACTCTCCATCTCTCACACACACACACACACACACACACTCTCCATCTCACACACACACACACACACTCTCACGGCTGTACTTCAACCCAAACATACATGACCTGAACCCTCTAGTGTGCTTCGAAAGCAAACTTGCAGAAAGAGTCCAACAGCAGGGACCTGCTAAAGCGAGGGGGGAAAAAATCATTATTCAACTCTTTATTTCTTTTAACTCTTAATTCCTCCCCTTCATCCAATGAGGATAAATCTCTCGCTGATTCGTCAGTATTATGTGTAATTTCCATATAAATTAGCTTCATTAAAAGGAGAGTACTTTCTTATTTAACGAAGCTCATTTGAAATTCTGTATTTAATAAGACATGCAATCCCTGACTTGCAGACTAATAGCCAACAATTAGCAGGACTGGAGCATGTGTGTGCGTGTGCCTTTGTGTTAGTAAACGTGTGTCCGTGTAATCTCTTGGACGTATTGCTGTCCCTCAGTGTTATTGTCATTCATTGTCTCAGATGAGCAAATTGGGCAGCAGCTGCTCTCCCAGCCAGGTTTGCTTGCAGGGACCCATAATAATGCTCGATGGAGATTTCTAAGACGTTAGTGACCTTACGTCTTTTTGTGAGCGAGCAGACGAGAGGGGAGTGTGCGAGGTGAGCAATAGAGCAGGTGTGGACCAATGAAGGACTGAGTGTAGCAGGGGTGGAAACATCTGGAGGGATCACAGGCATGGGAATGAAAAGCAGACGGAGGGCGTGAAGACAAAATGGTAAAGGAAGTGAGAGGAAAAGAGCCAGATGGAGAGCAATGTGGAGCTTTGATTTACAGTAGAACGAAGCAGAGTAATGGAGGGAAGTGTGTGAGTGTTGTGTAAAGGAGACCAGTGCCCTATCAGCGTTCGTCAGAGCCAGCAAAGGCAAGTTTGAACAGACGCCTGATTTAAAGGGGAAAGGTTAAAAAAGGGACAACAGGGAAAGAAATAGGAGAGATAAAAGGATTGGATGGGAGGAACAAGAGATAAAGGAACATCTATAATTTGATAATATTAGGTATATTTTCATCCTGCATCACGACTCATTTAATGGCTTTTCCCCTTCACCTTACTCAATATTCTCTCTAAGCTTTCTATCACTTAGTGTGTTTATGATTATGTCTGTGTGATGGGGAACAACATCAGTTTAGAACAAATTCCTATTAAAACTTAGTGAAATACTTATAGATTGGACATTGAAGGAAAGATGAAAAGCAGAATGACAATAAAAACTGAGAGTAAAGTGAAATACAATTGATTTGACCTCAAAGTGTTAAAGCCACTCACACAATTCATGTCAATGCAACTGTTGGGATAAGTGACCTTTCTGGCATTTACTCACAACTTTGGTGAACTTGACCAAAGACTCTCATGAACCCTTCCATGTTGAAATGGCGTGCAATCCTTAGAATAAAATACCATTGAGGAGTAAAGTAAGAAAATGTAAAGATGCCATTCTGATTGGCTAGTGTAAGCTAGTTTCTGACTGGTTTGTTAGCTCTCAACTTGACCCCTACACTAATTCATTAAGTAGTTTTAGCAAGGCCAATTTCCGTGAAGACATGCAGATGAAGTTTACATTACTTTCTAGTGTGACTCCACTCTTTGTAATGTCTCCTGCCAGAGAAGTCCATTATCTTCCTTATAGGTCTCCAGACGTAGAAACATATTGAAGACATCAAAGGCCAACATATGTCTTTCTAAAATAACAGATCCTGCCAGAGCTGCTGGGGGAAATGATGAGATCACATGTTGAACTGAGTGCACACCAGATCGGGATGTTGTGCTTAAGACCTTTTTCACGCTTCCAAATGTATTCCAGTGTGCTTTTCTAAACTGGATTGATTACAGCTCTGTGCTCACTCAATCATTTTGAAATTCATAAAATGCCCTACATTGTGACGATACGTTTTTCTGCAAGCAAAGTTTGCCCCTAACCAAAACAAGACACTGTGCAGCATGTTGCAGTGTGAGCTAGTGAAGACCTCCGCCATGGAGTCGGCACGTGTCACTTTAGCCTCAGGCGTTCACATTGAGCAACAAAGAAATCAACACTAATGTGTAGAGAATATGACTTATGTTTGTCCTCTAGACACTGTGGAATGTTTCTGTGTTTGTGTGTTCATGTGGCTGTGCACCAACAAGCTGTGCATCTGGAACAGCCTCTTTACCACACACACACACACACACACACACACACACACACACACACACACAC
>CALSBZ010046819.1:44012-56009 GCA_943591055.1 Gobionotothen gibberifrons | reverse complement strand
GGAGGAGGAGGAGGAGGAGGAGGAGGAGGAGGAGTTTTTCTTCTTCTCACCTCTAAAGTGAAGTCAGGATGATTTTTTGCTCAATTGGACCACATAGCTGTCTCTGTCTTCTCTTTGCAGTATGTCTCTCTCTCGTTGTCCCCTGACTCCCAGTCCATTTTGCACTGTTGAGTGACCGGCGATCTAACTTTTTAATACATTACACCGTAGTTTTGTATACGTTATGACAATAAACCTTTGAATCTTGAATTTCCCCCAACTGTAGTCAAGTATGCAGAAATGTTGTTGTATTGTTGTCAGGGCCCCTCTCTCATGTGGGATGTGTTAAACAGGAACTGATCTTCACCATCTTTCATTGATTTCACTCTGTGGAGGAGGGGTCTTATTTTCTTTTTTTTTATAAATCTCACTAGATTTGGTCTCCAACTCCAGTCAGGGCAAATCTCCCCTTTACCTGACTTTATGCTGTTTTACTTGGTTTGTCCAAAGTGACATAGGCTAGAGATCTCTTCAGTTTATTTACAATATGGCATTTGAGTTTTAAAATCTATACCAAGAAAATAGTTTTTCTTTTGAGAACGAGAATGACACACTGACCACAGTGGATGTGCTGATCTTGAAAAAGGTTTCATGTTGTTCTCTTTGCCTTGAAAACGATGATCAATGTGTCAACCCATCAGCTATATGAGCTTAAAGGGTAAACATACACATTCAGACCATTCTAATATGTCACTGGTATGATTTTGCATACGTCAAGTCATTATCTACCAACATTTATGGCTCTTCCCTGGAGCCAGAAACCACAGAGCCAGCAGTCCCGCCTGCAAAGTTATCAAGAGACACTTTTTGCTGCTGCTCTCCTGATAATGAATTGAAGATAGGCAGAGGATTTATGAGTTGGCTTTAGCTTTGACACCCAAATGAGCTCTATTTAATCGTACAGCTAACAGTTTGAAACCAGAAATACTACCCACATCCCGTTTAAAAAAAGAAACGCACTTCCTGGCTCCTCTCAAGGCTACTCTTCACTGTCAATGAAAGCCCTTCACAGAGCGCCTTTTTAAAGCTATAATTTGTATTTGTTCAACATGAGAGAGGAGAATGTATCCTCAAGTGTTAAAGATGGTCTTAATTACTTCCCCATATCCCTTGCTCCATTAGGTGCACTCATTAGTATGTTACATAGATAAACTGAAGAAAAATAGGATTTATACTTTTGATAAAACCAATGTAACTTTCTTTCTTTGCTGTTAAGTTGTCAGTAGTGGTGTGCATGCTGTGTTTGTTGGAGTCAATGGGGCCCGTGCTTTCATGAGTCAAGACGAAATGTTGGTGACACGCTGATTTCCTTGCAAGGTATGTTTAGTCCACAGAGAAGTCATAAAAAAAGTGTGAACAGCTTTTCAAAGTTGATGTGGCCAACATATTGCCAACAGTTGCCTTTTTGAAAAACAGCAGATTTGGAGCAACAGTAGCATTTTATTTTTTGTAATGTTTATACCCACCTGATGATGGCATAAGTCACATTTTATCTCTGCTTTTTAGCTCCGTTTAGGTTCTTCATGAACTCGTTAAGATAATATCTGGCTCTGTATGCTAAATGCTGCGCTCTATGGTCCCCAGCTAGTCTGACTTTTATCCAGGCAGATAGCGGTCTGTCAGTTCATCAGAGCATTTACCTGCGAACGTTTTGGCTCCAAAAACAAATTTAAAAGGAGCTAACTGTAGGTTTGTCCTCTAAAAGCATCCCCTTTCAAACTTACATATAGTCATTTGACCCATTGTTGCTATTGTTGTTTATTTTAATGTGACATTTGTTCATGTGTTTTTTCTCCCCTCATGTTTTAATAGAATTTTTTCTCCAGGTCAAGGGGTAAAGCTCCACTGTAAAACCAAAACACCCAGGAAAAGTCATAATTTATGTGTGAAAGGTAGGCAGTGCCCTAAAGGATAATTAGAAAAGTAACATTTCAAAAAATCTTAGAGGGATTGAGTCATTTCTCATCTGTCACCGATGCACTAGCAGAGACATGACACTTAAGTGGCTAACCAAACAGTTATTAAGGATGAAAAACAGTGACTAAAGGCTTAAATAAAGGGTCTCTGCTCTGATTTGCATTGTTATTGGTTTATGCAATTTGAAGAAAAATGAAGTGAGACATTTAACGAGAGGAATATCACCAAAAATGTAATTATGAAAGACTTTCTTGTAAAATGGAAGTTACGGGTTGTGTTGTATTTAACAGTCTGATATAGTAAGAATAATATAAGGACATAAACATTGTGTTTACTCAGGATGATAAATGCATATTTACACCGCTTCTGGCACTGCACTTCGATTGTTATCATGTGTGCTTCATATACATCACCACCAGGAAAAAGAGGAGGAAGAGCTCCACGGATTGGTCCATTTGGGTATGGTCACGTCACTGTACCCAGGAAGAAAAAGAGAAATCTCCAACGAGGCGTTCTGGGGCATTATAGACAGGTCTTTTCTGTGTTTGAGTTGTACTCGCTACAGGGTGTACTTTGAGGGTTTGTGACTTTGCAGACCGTTTACATGCAGAAAAAGCTTCATAACACACAAGGGGACGGGTAATAACCGGAAAAGCATGACATGGGACCTTTAACAAACTATGAATGTGTCATACCCACTTAACTGGAAGAAACTCAGCTATCAGACAATATTAACCATTTTTAGCTAAACAAAACACAAGGGTCATACCAAGCCTCTGAATTAGCCCTGAGCAAAAAAATGCTAACACACTTAGCACAGAACTCACGGTGGGGATACCTTTTTACTTATCGGATCTGCACAAACATATATATCAGCAAGCTGAGATTCCACAGATTCTAGGGGTATAAGTATCATCACTGAGCGGCCAAACTCGCGGCAGGGGAAGCAAACCCAGACAACACACAACGTAGCTTTACGGGACCAAAACGGAAAATAAGTCTTACCGTTGCTGTTTTCTGATCAGAAGTTGTGTTCAATGGCATTAAAACGCATACAACGCTGCTGAAGGTTAATCCAATGTGTCTGTGTCACTTTGAAATGATTACTGATAATCCATCTTCATATTTATGTCAATAACGGAGATTTCATATTAGCTGCTACGAGAGTGTATGACAGCTTCCGGTTTTGGGCATTCTGGCTACGCATCACTCATTCACCAATGGATGGATTTTAGGAACTTCCCCTCGATTCTATTGGCTCTAACGGTTCAAAAGAGGTGTCAATCATCAAAATCGACCGACGGGGGCCAGAGATATGGAAAATGCACCCAAATGACCCCAGAAGTTTTTCTTTTTTCTAAACCTCTCTAAAAAGCTCAAATGTCACTTGTTTTGCATCAATCTTGATACAGGGTACTTATTATATGTTATAGTTTGGATTCCCAAAGCTTTTAGTCTACTATCCCATCATTCAAGGGTGGTTTTCACTATAAGTAATTTTTTTCTTCGGACGGACACTATAATTAAAGAAAATGTACTATGTTCAATCTGAATTTACTTTAAAATAAAAAAAATCTGTATTGATTCTGACTTTTCTACATCCAACTCACAGGTTTATCATTGCTTTGAGAAAAAAGATTATTAATTTACCCCTTTTAGAAGTGAAGATATAGTCATTTGTTCTGGGAATGTCATTTTCGAGCCTAAGACCTGAAAAACAGGCTCGGGGCTTAACTGGTTAATGAATCATCCAACATGACAAATATCTTCCCTGCCTAAATTAATTGCATTGCACTTTTTAATTAAGGTATAAGACATGACAACAGCTACAGCAACCAATGACAGGGATTTAACCAACCAATCAGCAAACAGCCGTGTTTCACATGAAAAGTGCCTGACCAAAATAAGCCGACTCGAGAAAGTTTATCCATTAATATGTGAAATAAATCAACAACTATTTTGATAAAAAAATAAATGTAATTGTCCAGTTAATCCTGCAAAAATTATTAATTATAAATTAAATATCTTTACATTTTAATCTGCTAGTCAGACAAAACAAGAAATGTATACATCATCTTTGACCCCTCTTTTTTTTACCATTTATCTTTTCTCTTTACAGATTAATTGAGAACAAAGATAATACTTTAAATGTATAACTGTTACATTTTATTGAGTTAATATGTATATCCTGCTCATGTCAGGCCTGCGCTAAACACTGGTCTCGAGTGAGCTGTGAAACTAGGTCACTTTAACAGGCGCTGACCCGTTCAGAATAACAGCAAACACGGGTCACGTCGTTGCTTTGGTCTGAAATTGATCTAAGAGAAGTGTGAGTAATTACTGTCACTGTTTTCTGCTGCTCCAGATCTTTGTGTTGTTGTTTCAGTAGACAATTATATTTAGGTTAATATTTTTGTTTGTCTAAAGTTAAGGAGCTGGGTAGTAGTTAATTATATCTTTCTGAGATAATGGAATAACTAAATATCAAACAGAGTTAGAGGAATGAGCCGGTGCACCGTCAGAACAACTGTCTCCTGTGATTCCTCGGTTTCTGTTTCCTTTCTTTCCCCACAATGCCTCGGTGCAGCTCATGTCCTCTGCTGCTTTATTTGTCGGAGAGCTTTTTCCTTTGTGAGAGGAATGTCAAGTGCCCATCTCAGTGCGCTTCTCCCATTTCTGCATTTTGTTTTGTCGCTTGTGGTTCATTCTTGATTTCCGTCTTCTTCTCCTCCTCTAGTTCGTGCTTTCTTCACAGTTTATTTATTTTTCCCGCGGTGTGCAGCTAGCTGGTGCCCAGGTCTTTTATGTTCTTTACTGAATCAGCTAAACAAGTTCCTGCGTTAATATCAAACATATTGTCTTCGTACAGCCACAGCTTTCTTTTGTGTTGCTACAGGTAAATATATGTGTGTGTGTGTGTGTGTGTGTGTGTGAGAGAGAGACAGACAGAGATGAAGGAGGGGGTAGATAGTGAGGAGGGGGGAGGAGATGTGGAGAGTCGTTTTATTAACGTGGCGACTCCCGCTAAAATTCAGGGAGTGCTGTTGCATCCAGCTGTTACTGGTTGCGCGAGGCTTCGTTGCCATGGCAACACAGCCCTGTGCGCCTGCTCAAGGTCGTTCATCCAGCTCTGAACCGAGCAGCGTGCTGCACATAGGATGCACACAGAGAGAGAGAGCGAGAGAAAAAACTACTTCAAAGTGACCAATCAAAAGCTCTTCTGTGACGTAGTGTTCGGTGAACAAACTCAGCCCCCCCCCCCCAACACACACACATAGAAATACATACACACACTTACCTTCTTCAATAGAGAAACAAACAAAAAAGAACCCCTGGCCTTGGGGCTAGTAGGTTCTTTTGCCAGCTGATAAAATATTTAGCTGGTCAGTGGGAGAGAGAGGGATACTGTGTCTGGAGAAGAAACGCGCAGCAGAGCTTGGCTTTGTGTTTTCCTTTCTCTAATGGTGCATTGCTGTGAGGCTACCTGGGGCTTCTTCCACCTCCTCTCCTCTCATTTCCTCTCCACTCCTCTCCACTCTCCCCTCCTCTCTCCTCTCCTTTCCTTTCCTCTCCTCTCCTCTCCTCTCCTCAGAGGGCTGCAGCATCCCTCTGGGCTCTGCTGAATGTTTGCCAGCAGTCACTGGACTCGTTACAATGTACCTTAAAGACCCCAGTACATTTCATGTTACACTTTGCGAAATGAGGTCAAATAAAATCCAAATTAATTGTAAAATTCTAGCTCCGTAAACAAGACTGGCAACTTGCTCACAGTGACGATGCTAACATGCTGAAGAAATGCAGGTATAATGTTTACCTTGTGCACCATCTTAGTTTAGCGTGATATGCCAACATCAGCTAATTAGCGTTAAGCACAAACTGGAGGTGAGGCTGATGGCAATGTGAATAGTTTAGGTCATAAAGAGTTGACACAAATGAGTGACAGGTTCACCAAAGTCATTACAATTAAATACATCTCAACCCAATTTTCACAGCAAACCGTCGAATAGTTGATTAACCGTCCCACTTAAAACCTTCAAATGTCCATGTCATGATGGCGGTAGAACAGAAGCCAGGGGATTTCGAGTCAATGTTTTTTATCCTCAGGGGATCATGAATGTCTGTGCAAAATGTCATAGAAATCTATCCAATAGTTGTTGTGATATTGCAGCCAAAGCTGTGGCAATACCACCCAGTGACGCTGCAAGCATGCGAGCAGAGACATCTTCATTGAGTTGTGCCAAATCAAATCATATGTTGTAACACAGATACAACTCTTAAAGTGATTAAGATGTTCCTTATCCGGATAATAACAGTATTGGGACAGCATTCTTGGCTATGACAATGTGAGAATTTGGTCCTACATTTTTGTTGTCCAAGCTGTAATTCTCTTAGTGGGATTCAAACCTTTTGAATTCAGCGCAACATAAATAACCACATTTATCTCTTAATCTTTTTTACTTTTATGTGTTAACATTGGAAATCAGACAGTGTTATAAATCTCCCTCGCATTGCTGCTCTGCACATGAATGGGAGAAAGCAGAAGACCACTGATCTGCTAGGAAATTGTGTAAAGGCAACATGTGCTAGTGCCTAACATGGAGGGTGGTTTTCTCTCTCCGTGTTTCTCTTTTTGTTCTTCGTAGGGTGCACACAGAGTTCAGCAGGATTTTCACAAACCAGGGAGAACAGTCAAGAATCATGTCGCTTTTTGTGGTCAGTGATGTGATCGTTTAGGGCCGATGTGTGTGTACCGTTGTTTAAAAGAGAGTAAGAAAAACACAATCTGTCACCTTTTTGTAAACCCTGAGCTGAACAGAGCTGGATTCTAGGGAGAGGAGGGAGAACGTTTCACGTTGCTGTAAGGTAATAGATGCTTATTAAAGGGGTCCTCAGAGGGGTGTGTGTGTGCCTAAGAAGGGGAGTACTGTTTTTTTAACTTATTTTCCATTGTAAAAATTCAGACCTAGTTTATGTGTTTTAGAGCTCCTTAAGTTGCCCTTGCACACACACATACACACGCTCACACAAACATTTATGGGGTAGGAGTTGAGGTAAATGTTACCAGCTGCAGAACAGCCAGCAAGTGGCTTCAACTCTGTCTGAACCTGGCCGTTACGTGACCACCTCCTCAACTTAACTCCCTCCCATCCTGCCGTCCCCTCAGCCGCCACACCTCCTATATCACTCTTCCGCGGCCACACACACACATTTATACACACCACCATCTTCATTCACCAGGCTCTCCGGTGTCACGAGCAGCAGCATCACTCATCTCAGGATAGGAGAGAGCACTCCAAGGTCTGCTACCCCCACCTCGTCACCTTGGTGCGGAGTAGCGGGCCGGGCTGAGCGCGCTTCGCTGATTGGCTGCTCCGCTGAGCGCGCTTCGCTGATTGGCTGCTCCCCGAGGTCACACTTTTGGCGCCGTTATGTCAGAGCCTTGTTTATTCATACCTCCCAACACACTGTACACAACAGCACCTTGCATATGGAATAACAACATTGGCAATCCCTACTTTATTTGCATCGCCACTTTATTTTCATCGCCATTAGCTTCCACAAAGTGGTCGCTGGTCTTCCTGTGATCCAATGAAAACAACAAAACAATAAAAAGGATTTTAACATGCATTATCAATTAAACCATCCTCGAGCCAAGCCGGCAAGCCATTTAGAATATGCCTGAAACATGAGGGTTCAATAATAACGGAGATTTGGGAAAGTAGAAAGATGATTTCATGTAGCAAGACTTTTTACTTTCCCCCCCAAAGTTTCTGTTGGTTTTTGGAGTATCTTATAAAGGCACACAACAACAAAGACACCAAGCCATCAGTCAACATTTTTTAAGTTTTGAAGATTACAACCTTTGTTTTAACAGCATTTGTTTATATTTGTTCACCATATAAACAGTTCTACATGATCTCCCAGACATATTACTGTGTGAATAACCATGCTTATTACAGGTTTACATGAACACAGTAATAGCAACTCTTATACTATCGCCTTCAACATGGATTCTTCAATAGAGAACGTTTTTTATCATACAATGTATACATGGCCATGGCACAACCAGTTGACAACAGGACCACAAACAGTAAATACTTATATTCAAATGACAAAATACTAGAGCCTCCACAGTGAGTCACATTACCACAGAAATAAGGAACTAATCCGGCTAACATTTTTAGTTCTGGTTACCAATTTATTCTTGCCCATAGGTAAGAAACTTAATGTGTAGATTTTTTCTCAGCTCTACTCTCTACAGCCCCTGACCCTCAATGCCTTTTAACCCAACGAAACTGTTCGGTAAGAGACGTTTAAACTTCTCAGTGAAACATGTGACTAAGGAGATATTGAAAGCATGCACATGACATGCAGAGCTTTACTCTAACTGCTGAATTTCTTATGTTGTTGTGAATTGGGGACTATCAGAGTTACTTTCTTCTGCAAAACATTGAAGAGGGAAGAAGCCCTCCGTTCATCGGCCTTAGCTCAGGCAGCGGGGAGGGAGTGTCTTTGGTTGAATCAGCTTTTCCTCTCTAACCCCCACCCTTCTCATTTTCTTCTACCGCCTCGCTCCCTCACAATGAATCTGTTAGTCTTGTGAGATCCCACTCGTAGTAAACAGGCAGTGACATCTGCATGCTCTCCTTAGAGAGAAAGGGGCCAGAATTTAAATATTGATTTAATGCAATGTGAGACAAATATTCCAGTTCTTCCCTTGTTCCTCTTTTGGGAGCTTTTTATAGCTGTTGTTTGTGTATTTGTAGGTGTTGTTCAGCAAATCAGACTTTATCCAAAAAGAAAGCATTGCTAATGTTAAGACTTTACTTCACATTCCTGTGTCTCAGTTAGACCCGATGCACTGGGTGAAATATCATCTCCTGTTGGACCGGCTGCCCACTCAGGTAACCGTCAGGTGAACAGCCTCGGCTTGCCTGAAGGACTAGAAGACTGCTGGTGATATTTATGGAGTATCAAGCCCAACGGATGGAAGACTGATTGACTGATGGTGACGTTACTGCTAGATTCAGTTGTAGTGTGATGAAGGAAATGCTTTCCCTCCAACTATTTGCTACACTACGTAGTCTTCTTTGGAAAAACTGCGCCACAAATAGGCACAGCCCTTTGGATTCTTAACAATCTTCTCGGGCAGATGTGAATGAAACTGAAAAATGTCACTCTTCTAGCTAGGTTTATAACTATTATACAATGAGTTAAGACATATAAGTCCTGGTCAGGCCTTTTTTACTGAGGAGCATGATTATGTTTGAAGTAAAATAAATACTTCAACCGGATTTTTTGAAATATTACTTTGTTGTCCCTTCCAATAAATACAACTATTAGTCTCTGTAACAGATCTCCTATTGGGTCGGATTGGATTTCCTCTCCGCTCCATCAATATCCTGTTTTGACAAAGGCACAACAAATTAAAGACGTGAAATTGTCTCAAAATGCCGCGTCACTGGGACTTGAATGAAATGCCACACCACAGCAAATCACCCAATGTGTCCCTGACCAAAGCAGCTGCTTCACTTTTTTGTTTACACTTCAGTAACATCTGCTTGTCACAATATATTGTAATGCTTAGGAAACGGAAGAGGGCTTGCAGCATAATTCAAGCATGCAAAGTATATTTTGTATATATGTTTTTTTTCTGATCTGATTTTAGTATTGTACCCTATTGTATTTGTTAAAAAGTCAATTCCCCTCCCTTGCCCTTTGTCTGACTCAGCTTCATGCTTGTATGGATTACATTTCTAGCTCAACTAGACTTGAAGCCAAATCTGTAATTGTGTGGGTTGTATAAATTCCATATGTATTCATATCATTAACAAAGAGTAATGGCAGCATTGAAAGGATGTAGTGTTATCTGATCCCAATGTGAATGTCCTTTCGTTAACTCCTTAATTTTCACCCCATATGCATGAATTATGAAAGCCTCAGTCAGGATTTTTTTACCAAGTGTTATTATTGCTCTTGGGGCATCAAAAACAAGATTTGAATTTTTTATTTTTTTTATCTAGTTTTTTCAAAGAGATTTTTACATGTCCACTCACTGACTTGGCACTGAGTGGCAGTGTATGGGATGATGCAATAGGGTCCTATGTAGTGGCTGATGGTGCAACTATGCAAAAAAAAACAATGCATATACAAGAAAACACCTTTTGAATAGCTGTCCAGTGTAGTGACCTCTATGCATGAAAGGGTTAATGGGAAATTGCTAAATTCACCAATGACTGATGCAAAATAAAAGTCAACACCCTCTTTCATCAATGCTATGCACCCTTAACAAACTGGCAAACTTGGCAAAGCTGAATGACATCCACAAGTCCAACACATCAAAAAGAAGATGTCGTACGTATAAGTAACACTGTTGAAGATTTTAACTTAAATCTATGTGTTGTCTGAGCTGCTCCAAGAACCAACAACCAGTATAACCTCAGAGACTCTTACCACACCAACGCGGCTTCAGGGCCGGTTCGGAGCTGGAGCTTGAAAAGCACCATTTTTTCCTGTTCACACCGCAGTGGAGCCGCCTCTAAGCTCCGGAATCCGGTTCGTTTCAAGCACCAAAAAGTTGTCGGTTTAGAAAGCAAGCACTGCATACGTCACGCTTACGTCGGAGGCGGGGGCAGGGGCAAGATCAACCTCTAACAACAACAAAAAGCCTAACCCTGTGTAATGTTGTTTTTATAGGCAATCATTTAAAGGAGACCTATCATGCTATAATATATTGTAGGGCCATACCTATATAAGGTATATTTACACGTTTTTTTTCTTCAAAATACTAAACAGATCATGCATTTCAGCCATGCCTAATTTTGCTCTATTTTCCTCTCCTCCACCCTGTCTTTGCATGCGCTGCAGCTGACCACGCCCCCCTGCACAGGAGGGGGCCGAGTTACGAGCGTCATGTTACCATGCTGTTACCATGCCACGGCAACCTCTCATTCCCCTGATTGGTGGAGAGTTGGCCATATAGGCGGAGCTCCTCGTCACTGACGTCACACTATTTTCAAATCTGTATCAGTCTGTATCAGATCCGTTCCAGCCCCGTTTTTAGAGATTTGGGAATGGAGGAAAAGAGACGGTTGTGTTTTCTGACACTTGGTGAGTTCCCTGACACACCGGGGACACATATTCATGTATAAAAGACGTACAAAAGTGCATTTGGCATGATAGGTCCCCTTTAAGCTTTGTTAGTTCCAGGTTTAATATGTGCAATAAGTTCATTTCAATGCGTTTTGCAATAAACATTGAACCAGTCCGGCCCTCGACTAGTACCGATTTTTTTATTTTGGCCCACTGTGTAACTGTGTAAGAACTTTTGAATGTAGCATGTAACGACTGTAAAGTTGGTAGTAAAGTCGTCCCATTTCTTCTATTTCGTTTCGACAGAGCAAAACCAAACGAGTAGCGCTTCAATACAATCGGCCGTTGTTGTTGTCGATGTGAGGGGTTTCCGCGCGGTTTGGCTTTATGAAGCAGGCACGCAAACGGTTACGTCATGACGCAAACGATGACGCAGCACCAGTCGGGCTCTGAGCAGTGTGAACAGAGCGGGACCAGAAAATCTCTAGCACGGAGCTAGAACGGGAAAAGCCTTGGTGTGAATGGGGTATGTGTCAGCCATAGGTGATACAGAAAGCAAATTGCATGTGTGAAAGACAAGGCTGATGATCTTGAAAATCAAAGCTAGAGATAAAACCTTTAAACCCCAATCACACTGAAGAGGTCTCATCCAGCGGGCAAAATCTCCATCTCGACACATCACTGTTTCATCTTCAGCCACAAAAATATGTTAACCCATTATAATTTCATAATTCCTCCTGAAATCTTGTTTTGTCAGTTGTTTTTTTTGCCCACTTTTGTTTATCAGATTGTACTTTTAACTAAGAGGAATGTCTATTATCCCAGGGACCTTACCCTCTACTGTAATGAAAGCGGCTCAGTTTGGTCTTTGAGTTACAGTAAACACACATGCATGGTGGAAACACACACACACACACACACACACACACACACACACACACACACACA
>CALSBZ010046819.1:27597-44002 GCA_943591055.1 Gobionotothen gibberifrons | reverse complement strand
CACACACACACACACACACACACACACACACACACACACACACACACTGTTGGTGTCAACTCAGAGCCGTTCCTCTCTCACACGTCAGTGACAGGCCTCCAGTAAATGCCTTGTGGAGAGTATGTGTTAGCCCAGCACGATCTCTCTCCCTATCTCACCAGGGCTAAAAATAACACCATCGCCACACTAGACTTACACAAAGAAGAGGAGGGAGGGAGGACACAGAGAGGGTGGAGTGGAGGGAGGAAAAGAAGGTGGGGATGAGAGCGAGCCAGAGGGAGAAAACAACAATCAAAGCGAGAGAAAGGGGAGAGGAGGAGGAGGAGAGGTACAGGGAGGAAAAGAAAACAAGTCATTACTAATTTACCTGGAGGACACTTCTAGTACGACCTTTAGCTCTGGTCAGTGGTGTTTAGCAAAGAACAAAGTGTTGTATAGTGTTGGGAAACTCTTTCACATGATCTGACTCTTGTGTTACGTGCTCCCTTTTCTGTAGAGGGCGGGTCGTAACACTTGTGTACCGTCTGGAGGTCTGTTCCCATAGCGCTGAACCCAGCTGTGCTTAGCGGGTGTTCAGACCCAAAATAGCACTGCGATAAAAAAATTAAAACCCGTACCAGTGAGAGATGAAATATTATCCAGGAAGGGCGATTTAAGTAAAAGATTTATGAGTTTCCAGCTGGCAAACGCTGCACAGTGGTAGACCGGATTATACAATTTTTGGGAGTAGACTTGGCAATTTGTTTTATATGATATCCTCCCTTGTGATTAACTCGAAGTGAAGTTACCTGGTTCACATTGAGAAGTGATCGCTGAGGACTGTGTGCGGTTGAAAGCTGAACTCAGCTGGGTTTCTGATCTATTTGGTTAAGTTGTAGGACTCCACTGTCAAGGAGCAATATTGGAGGGAAATGGCTTAATACCACTTTCAGTGATCGATAAATAATCACTTTGTTGTTAAGTAACTCTATTTAAACCAAACCAAGCAACTCGTTAAAAAGGGGTCTCCATTTTCCCCCAACAAGTTACTCCTCCCTGAAGTAAGGCCTCTCTAAAAGTATTGACACATTCTCTTTCCGTAACGATAGGATAAAACGTTGTAAGAAATGAGTTGTTTCAAAGTACTAAACATTGTAAACAGGAGTGGACTTCAGGTGTAGAACGTGACAGAAATGTGAGATAACGTTTATTTTAAATCACTGAACTTTGAATTTTGAATATTAATTGAAGGCTGCTGCAAGTATTGCGTTGCACAAGCACTCACGTGTAGCACACATTATAATCCTGTCAATGTTTATCTCTCACCTTGAGTTAACTCAAATGTTGCCTGACATTGCTGTATTATGTGAAATAGTTAAACACACTAAGAAGTTTTGACTGGGTAAAGAGAAAACTGGTTACAAAGTTTACCTGCAAATCATCTCGCACTATTTGCTTTGCTGCTGTATATTCTATCACTCTACGTGAGCTTTTGCCACCACATTACAAAGAAACACCCACATATATTTAATTCTTGATAGTCGGTACTAATTTGTGACTGCTCTGAGTTTAACCTTTGTCCTGACACACTTCAGCTGCACAAAAGAACAGAAATATAGTTGGAGCAGTGAAGGGGAGGGGTTGGGCAACTTGTTGCTGTGTCATTATGGTTCTACGGCAAACACTGTGCAGGGTGTGTTTGTTTTTCAGTGCTTTTTAGAGTTTGTATTTACCAACAAAACAAATCGAGGACTTGGCAAAGGGTTAATTACAGAGGTACGTTGATTTTTTCACAAACATTCATCTGCTTCAGAGTTAGTTTTCTTCTCCTGCACCCTAGAAAGGTTTCTGGTTTTACTGTTACATGGGGGTTAAGAGACTTCAAGCAGCAGACAAATTGGCAACCTGTTGACATAGTTGAATTAAAGTGTTTCTCAAACAGTCCGTTTACCTAGTGTAACCTTAAACCCTGGGGTAACACTGAGGCATCTCTCCCTCATTCAGGATTTGACAAACTTTTGCAGCTTAATCATGTAAAAATGATTCTGTTAATTCTTGCATGTCCAGATTGGGTAAACTCGTATATTCTTGCAAGACTTTAACACAGATTAAATGTATTTGTTTTCCTCTAAGGGGCACATGAAACCAACAACTTCAGTTAATCTGTGTTTTAACTTGCATGGATTTGAATAATCTTTGGACAAAGCTGACAAAGATGGAAAGACTTGTTGATAAAACAGTTTTATAACCACTCTTTTATAACTAAACACCATCCTTCACCTGAATTTGACACTGCCACAAAACAAACTGCTCCTCTGTCTGCCCTGAGAACTGGTAAAAAAATGAGCAAAAGAGAGAATGAGGTGTTGAGAGAAAGATGGATGAAACACCAGCGGAGAGAAAGAGAGAGATGTAAGGTGATCTGTTTACTTGAGACGCTGAAGGTGTTTTAATGGCTGGTGGTTGTGAAAACATTTCAGTCATTCTCTACTTGTTGTTTGGCTGTCGATAGCTGGGTTTTTTTGGCAAAGTCTGCATCGTTGGATAGTTTGAAAGATTTGGGTTCAGTTGGAAATCATTTAAATATTGAGTGAAATGTCTTAATAAAAATCTCAAAATGTACTAGAATGCCAGAATTCCCCCTATTGGCTTTCAGCACCTTTTAGTATCTTATGAAGGTGAGAGCAATTCAAGTCTTTTTAAATACCATTTCCTCTTTTACAGTGGAAAGGAGGTTCTTGTTTTAAACAGAGGGCTCTTTCATTGTATTGAAACAATCGTGTAATCATTCAATTTTTCCAATAACAATTTTCATAGTAATTTAAGGCATTTTTGAAGGAACGATTTTAAACTTTGTCTGTTTCCCGCTTCACAAATTTGCTGCTCTTTTTTTGGTCAGTATCGATTTTATTCACTTGGCGAAACAAGCCAACCTCAAACTCTGATGGGACCTCAAGCCTTTTCCATTAAAGTTAAGAAAGAGTGCTCTAATCATACATGTGTACTTCCATGGTAGAGTACTTAAAGGAAAAGCTGGTTGTCTTCTATACGCTTTACTGTCAGCAAATCACATCAAATTAAAACTAACAAGGTTAGTAATGTTCTTTAGCAGCTGAACACTGTACGTTTTAGCAAACAGTAGAAATGACTGTATTTGTTGGTGACTATTTTCAGCTGCAGATTTGGTGATTTAATGTGAGTTTAGAGCAGCAGGTGTGTGTGTGGGATTGACTGAAAATAACCTCAAGTACCCATAGTCATGGCAGTGAAGGAACATGTCACTCACATCTTTTTTAATAGTTTTCACACAATAATGGAACTCTACGGCACCAGCAACAAAGTTCATGAGGCTTTGGATCTTACATCCATTGTAGCTATTTTGTTGTTTTTGTATATTAATGGCTAGGGATGGGTATCGAGAACCGGTACTAAGTCAGTACCGGTAGCCGATTGGACGGTATCGGTATACCGTTAAGCGGCAGGACAAACGGTGCTGCTATCGGTATATGAATTACGCTACTTCCTTAGTTTAAACAATTCTGGTTGGTTGGGAACCCTCATCCCGTGTGACGTATCCGGTTTGAGTACCATTCTGATTGGCCACTGTGAATGCCACTCATCATCTCTCCTAACAGCGCTCTTATTAATGGCACTTGTTGACGGGAAGAACACTCTAGAATATCACTAGTTAGCCATTTAGGTGCAGTTAATTGCAACAGGCCAGAGAGCATGATGAAGTCAGCTACAGGTGGCTTTACATCTCGTCATGTCTGTTCTGTCCACACTTCAGCTTGTGATATTGTTCACAGCCTGCCGCTCTCTTGGGTATGTGTGTTCTCATCTGTGTGTGTGAGTGTGTCGGTGTGTGTCTGCTTGTGCCTCGCAGTCAGGTGGATGAAGGAGGAGTAGGATGAGGAAGGTGGGGGCAATTGTGTGGTTGATATGGGGAGAATAGAACAACAGGGAGCTTCTACAGTGACTGTGGCTGTTAATTAATCAAACAAGCACATACACACACACACACACACACACAGCGAGTGATGAAGAGGCTATAGAAAACACACTCACTCTTATGTACCCGGCCTTGCCTCCTTACAAGAGGCTTGAAGCCATTCTACTTACCGTCACCAGCCATGCCGACTCGCTCTATTTGCAGAGCAGCCCCTCCCCTCTCTGATGCTATGATCTAACTGCAGCCTCCTCCCCCTTCATAGACACACACACTTTCCACACTCACATGCCCACACTCACATGCCCACACACACACACACACACACACACACACACACACACACACACACAGACTCACACACAGACTCACACACAGACTCACACACAGACTCACACACACACACACACACACACACACACACACACACAGACTCACAGACTCACAGTGTGTTTATACACCCACTATTCAGCACACTGCGGGGCATGTCTCTGCACTTGGTCTGTGAGTATTTATGTGTATGTTGTTGTAATCAAGTGAACATGGACTGTGAACTTGTGTGTCACTGCAATGGCGTCCATTGTTTGTGAAAGAGGAGAGGTTGTTGATCTTGTGGTTTTTCTGCACACATGCCGTCTAGATGGCATCTGTTTTGTAAAGCAGAGGAAAAGTACTGAAATGCAAAAAAAATGAATGCCTCCTATTTTTTCATCCCCCTTCCCTCTATCCCCTTAGATCAACAATAGTTTTTTTTGTCCTCTGTGATGAAGGACGAATAAACACGTAGGGGGAAGGTCTGCTTAGAATAAGGTGGGAATAAAAACAAACAAAACAACAAGTATAGGGAGGAACAAACAAGAAGCAGAGGCGAGCTTCATGTCTTTACAGTCAAATTCTCCGAGTGGGTCAAAGTTCTCCCAGCAGCCGGAGACGTGTTCTGATTGGCTGTGGAAAGGTGAAATTAAAACCATGGTAAACTTTTGACCTCGCAGGAACTGGGAGAGGAACGCCCATCGCTGTAGCGAGAGCAAGCTTCTCCCTCGTCCTCGCTGCTCTCCCACCGACCCACCCCTCACTCTCTCACTTTCTCACTTTCTCTCTGTCTCGTTCTGTCTGTCTTGCCCCCTTCGTTCCCGTTAGTCTGTCACTCGCTCTCGTTTTGCTCTCTTTCAGTCCAAACCTTCTCTCTGTTTCAGCCCCCTCCTCTGCTCTATCTCAAGCTCTCCTTTGCTGTCTCTCTCTTTGGCCCCGATGAATTTGTGCCTTGCTGCATGCAGCCTGATGAGACGGAGGGAGGCAGTGAGCAGGATAGAGCTGGGGGAAGGGTATAGAGAGGGAGGAGACAGTCAGAGAGGGGGGATGGGAGTAGAGACAGAGGGAGAGGAGCAGCAGAAGAAGACTCGGGGAGAGGAAGGGCAGCAGGAATGCAGCTTTTTAAACTGTGTGCTGCACAAACTGCTCCCTGTTAGAGGGGAAGAAAATCTAAAGAGGAGTGAATGTATAAATAGACATGTAACTGTGGCTCAGACTAAGATCTGCTGAGCGGCAGGGCGGGGAGAGCCCATTTTTACAGCTAATGGTTCCTCTCATTACACATCAAACGGCTAGGGGGAGTGTGTGTGTGTGTGTGTGTGTGTGTGTGTGTGTATGTATGTGTGTGTGCAGAGTGGGCCAATATTAAATGATTTCATGAGCCAACTAAAAGAGCAGCCCCATCGCTTGTTGCTTTGATGCCGCATGCATGCACACAGACAGTCAGG
The DNA here is from genome assembly GCA_943591055.1 of Gobionotothen gibberifrons. NCBI lineage: Eukaryota > Metazoa > Chordata > Actinopteri > Perciformes > Nototheniidae > Gobionotothen > Gobionotothen gibberifrons. The sequence goes on along the minus strand of CALSBZ010046819.1, from coordinate 38,314 downwards.
CGTGCAGTTGCAATAGGCTATTAGCAGTTCCTTAACTACACAGAGAGGTGGGGAACTGTCTACTGTAATTGTTGCTGCTGTTCACCAGTAGACAATCTAGAGAGGACATGTCTTGAGGCAAGAGTATTGGGGCTGATCCAGGCTTATTTATTGTATTGGTATTGACTACATTAAAGTGATCAATACATACACATACAATAAATTATGATTATCCATTAAAGGTGGGGTAGGTAATTTTGGAGAAACCAGCTCGAGTGCGCGTGAATTTGAAAATCTGCCACTTCCTTACAGAGCCCCTCCTCCAACACACACGAACGCGCACATGACCAATGAGGGCACGAGATAAGTTTGTGCACAGATGGAAGGCTGACAGGCAGGTAGGCCATCCAGTTATTTTAGCCGGGCCGGCTAAAATGATTGGTCATGCTTTTTACAGCACTACGGCTTCCACAGATGACTTTTTTTAATGGATTTTTTGTCAAAGCACTTAAGATATTCATTGCTATCGGGATGTTAAGAGCATTCCATGGAATATAACAAAAAGTGTATCTCGAGCCGGTTTCTCAAACTTACCTACCCCACCTTTAATAAGCTGATTATTTACTGGATCAACAGATTGGTCCTAAAAATGTCTGAAAATAATAAAACATGTCATATCAGTTTATCAAAGTCCAAGTTGATGTCTTTAACTGTCTTGTAAATAAATATATAAGACTTGGTATCAACAGGTACTTAACAATAAATGGCTGGGATCATGATCGAGGCCAAAACAAATGTATCAGGACCTCTCTGGTATAAAGATAAGTTCTTTTAGGGTCTTCCCCCTTTTGAGCTGCGCACGTGCATGTGTAAACATAGCTTTAAATGCCTGTCATCAACGGGGACGGCACAGTCAGAGGGTTGTCAGTTTTCAGATTTGAATGCGATTTTAAATAATCCTTTTTGATTGGGATTAAGCTCTGCGATGAGTGCAGCGGGGAAAGGTGTGAAGGAGACGAGAGCCAGAGTCGGTCGTCTGCCATGAGAGGAAGCAGGAGGAGAAAGAAGGCTGAGATTTTCTAGCTTTCTCTGCCAAAAAAAAAACTGTGAGTTGAGAGAGGAGGCTGTGGATGTTATTGAGTTAACAAGACAGAGAGGGAGGGAGAGCGGTGGGAGCTGAGAGACTCGATAGACGAGTGGATGAGCAGTGTTGTGCTCTGCTGCTGCTGCACAGTGGGCACCATATGGTCTCTTAATGTATAGAGCACACATCAAGTTTGCCCTGCTTCCTCCTCTCTTATTCTCCTTCCCTTTCCTCCCCCCTGCAGCCAGCCAATTACTCAAGACAGCCCATTAGATGAAATAAAAAAACACACTCTCTCACCCTGCATCATTAGGTGTGGAGCCCCCCCACTGGCATGCACCCTGCACCCCTTTCAGGATAACACGCACCTCCAACAAATATTTGGGTCCTCACAAACACACAAAAACAGACACACAGTAGGATAAGGGCCCCACCCCCCTCTGATGGGAAAGAAGATTGATGCCGAAAGAAAAAAACATTTCTCAAGATGTCTCTCTGCTGCTTAGCTCCTTCCGCTTTAAATATTTAAAGCGACCATGGTATGTGTTTTTTCCCCATTGTGTTATCTGTTGATTTGCTCTGATGTTAATGCAAGTTTCCCGAGCGCACAGAGCAGCAGAGCACAGAGGCGAATGAGTGGATCCCCAAACGTACGCTTGATGTGTGTTGACAGTGATGTGCGTGCGAGTAAATGCAAGTTGATTTCTGATTGGGGAATATCGTGTGTTAGGAGGGATTGCTTTCTCCTGCACGCTGTCGTCTGGTTTCAAGGTGTGTCGGCTGCTCTGTGACCGTGTTTGTTTGTGGGTGGTTATGCATGTTGCCATGCAGTTTCCCTGCCTCTCCGGCATGTGCTTTTGTCTGTGGGAGTGATGGATGTCAGGCAGGCAGCTAATGTGATTTAGATTCTCCACCAGGAGTGAGTGTGTGTGTTTGTGTGTGCCTGTGTGTGTGTCCCATCCACGTGTGTGCAGCTGAATCTGCAGTGTATGTTTGTGAGTCTACCTCCCTCCCTCCTACTTTTCTTTTTCTCTCTTCTTCCTCCACCACCCCTCCCAACCCCCGTCATTTTTTCCCTGTGCTGTGCAGTTTTTGGACTCTGAGCAAATAAATAGAGGGAGGCAGGGTGTTTATGTGGTGAATCTGCTCCCTCACTGTCACCCTGCAGAAGGAAAGCATGAGGAAGGAGGCGAGGAGGGGAGCAGAGGTGGAGGAGAAGATGGTGTTCTCTTGCTCACGCCGTGCTGATGGGTTATTGTGAGCCAATTATGTCCCATTTCCCACTATAGAAAGTCTCACAGCTTACACACACTTCACACACTCGCTCATCTTCACACACATCAGCAAAATAAGTGTCTTTCTCGCAGCAGTGAAGAGCTTGAGTTTTTATCTTTATGCAATTCTTTACACCTTTACACTAACATACTGTTCTTTCACACTCACTCAACCATCCTTTTTCTTTTCCACAAAGTTACATTTATTAACCTTAAAGGCCCGGACACACCAATCTGACAACAAAGAACTGACACAGACGGACCCCCGACGCGTCTCTGCATTTTGGCCATGTTTCGCACTGGAACACACCGCAAAGACTTCAGCCGACTGCGAACTGCGCATGTGTGAGTGGCAATAACTCTCCTTACCAGCAGGCGGCGGTAGTGTGTATTCGTCATTCAAAAGAGGCAACAACCGGAAGACAGACTGCGTGATATATACAAACAACAAATAGCGTGTGCGTTCCATTTCCACTCTACAACGAGAAGCTCATGGGGCTTTCCCGAACCTGTGTCGAGAGCTGGAGTTAAATTAGATTTCAGATTTGACTTCTTAATAGTTTGTTTGGGTCCCTCACTTCCGTTTCGCTTCTCATGCACTGATTCGCTAGCTGAACAGCCAATCAGAGTGATTTCTTTGGCCGACTGCCTTTGGCCGATTGCTGGTTTTCGGCCGAAAAGGCGTCGGGTCGGCTGAAAAGACCCAACGGTGCAGGACACCAATCCGAGTAGGGCGTGTCGACGCTCATCGTCGGCCTGGCGTCCACCAACGCCGATAATCGGGTTGTTGTGTCCGTACCTTTTTAAAGGCCCTGACACACCTACCCGATTTTGGGAGTTAGAGGCCGTCAGAGGCAGTCGGGCATTCGCGGCGCCCTACTCAGGTTGGTGTGTCCCGCACCGTCGTTGCTTTACGGCACATTTTCACACCTCCATGTTGAATCGGCCAAAGAAAGTCGGCCAAATAAATCACTCTGATTGGCTGTTGCCTCTTTGGAATGACGAATACATACTACCGCTGCCTGCTTGTAAGGACAGTTATTGCCACTCGTCGACTGAAGTCTTTGCGGTGTGTTCGTAGGCGGTCGGCGGGCGGCGTAGCCGACGCAGGCGACGTAGCGGACGTAGCGGACGTAAAAGTCGGGACGCCTTCGGTACACGTTCTTTTTGGTCTCAGGTTGGTGTGTAGCGGCCATAACATACATTTATATAGACCTTTACATCTTACACCACTTTTGCCTGAGTATTGAGCAAGTTTGAACATTCACACCCTACTTATAGCACAGCTTAATTCCTGTTGGCAGAATTAGTTTCATACATACAGTGTCGGAGGATCATCTGACTTAATTAAAAGCAAAATCTACTGAAGGTATCAAAAGTAAAAGCACACATTTGGGGGTTATCTGAGGACTCTGCAGCAGACTGAAAGAGGATAAGTGTGTGTGGGGCTGCGTATCAGAGCTCCACTTCTTATTTGAGAGTCTGTGAATCATTTTGCCTAAAGTGTTTTGCAGCTATATAAGTGCATTTGTTTTAAAGTCACTGTAAATCTGTAAAAACATCCTCAACCAAAACAACAATAAGGGAAGATGAGATATTTCCAGCTCAGTTTATTGGAGTCTTATTGGATACAAAATGTGGATTATTTAAATGTTCAACTGCTGGTTGTCAGTCGCAAAGAATGAAAAAGGAAAGACTTTTATAGAACCATCAGTTGTCTACAGTCTCAGTCATACAGGAAGTGTTCAATCATAGAAGGAGATGCTTATCTCTTCAGCAGCAGCAGCCTCAGTCACCCATAATGCAATGCAGCAGAAACCAAACACTGATACTACTAACACTTTTTGTAAAAGCTGAAATGGTCAGGCACACAAAATGAACTTTTTCAGCAATTACATGCAGCTGTTCCCATGTGTTACGACAACAAATATTATTATTTGTCAAATAACTTTTCATACATAAAAAGCAGTTCAAAGTGCTCCTCCTAATTATGCAAACACATTCAAAACAAATGCAGTTTAATTGCACTTATGAAAGCCACCTTTTCCCTTAAAAATCCTCTCCAGACATGTTTTAAGATACTGTATATACAATTATTAAAATAGTTGAATAAAAGGGCAGCTTATGCTTCTGCCTCAATACGGAATATTTCTTTGAACACAGAGAAACTACCAAACAAACTGCACATATGCATCATTCTGCATAGAGAAGTAACAATAGGTTGAATACATGTTTAAGTGAAGAGGGGTAGAGCACTTCAAATGTTGCTATTATTTTGAATGAGGAGGTTGGAAACATCACCTTCTCATGTTGTCTCCTGGTTTCATGTATAAGTATGCTAACTGCAATCATTAACTTGTATTGTATAAACTGAGGTTGTTATCCAGGTAGAGTGTTTGAACAGTCAATATCTGTATCGCCTTTCTCAGCCTAAATGGCCTCATTGTGTCTAAGCCTTTCCCTCATTTTTTATTCATTTCTCACACAGTAACTAAAAGCAGGTGACAACTGTTTTCCTGCTTTTCTGTCTCTCCCCCATGAGGCCTGTAACCAGGTAATTTACTCTCTGTGATGACAAGAACGTTTTAAGCATTAACCAAAGCTCCAGTCATTCGTCGCTCTGACATATGACAGCCTTTCCTCTCGGTTCATTGTTAATTACCTCACAGAAATGTTCCTCTGTGTTATGATAATGTATAGCTCTGCATTATTGATTAGCTCCAACGAGGCGTTTTATTCAACCCAGTTATCTGCTTGTCTGCACAGGCATGTTGGACTTTGATACACTTAACACCCTCTGACCCTGAGGTTTCTCCACACCTTGAATCTCACACAAGTTGAGTCCCTGTGTGGCTGTTTTCACCGTTTCACCTGAAGGAGACATGTGCGGTTAAATGTCCTTATCTTATCAGGGCTGTTTGTTTGCTCAGCAACATTGTTGTCATCACTAAAACACACGAGAAGGCGTTCCTCCCTTCATAATCCCTTCTACTCTTAGCACGTGTTGGGCACGTGGCCGGGTTCACATGTAGTAGCAGGAGCCGTTGTTGACAACATGCGCTTTTAATGCTCGTCAAGGTTTGACTGAAATGCAAGATTACAGTTCAGCAAAGCTCTTTAATGACCCCTGCCATTACTCATTTACTGTAATACTGTGCAGCTAAAGGAGAACATTCATGAAGCTAACATGGAGACTTTCATCTGTTGCATGACGACGCAAACCTGAAACATTAATTTACTGCATACACAAACAGAGTGTCAACGTTAACCCTGTTACACACTACACTTATACTGCAAGGTCATGAAGTTCTGACACATAAAAATAAACAATGTGTTTAACATAGACCATAGTACTGACTGAAGGGAAAACCTGACTTAATGAATGGAGAAGCCTATGAAACGCATACAGGGTAAAGATGGTCACTGAGTGGTTTCAACACTGAAGATATTGTGGTTGCTTTTGGACACGTAATGTCCTTTTAATCTGTCGCCCATCAGTATAAATTAACATTTTCACGGCACAAAGTGTCCCCAATACTAGAAAATGATGGACCTGAGCGGTGTTTCCTCCTGCAAGTCCTTAATATCTATTTCAGGACACCTCAGGATGAGTTATGATACTGACACCATGATGGTACCTAATTAAGGAAAAAGGAGAAGCTGTTTTTCCAATCTTCACATGCTATTTTTAAAAGTTTACCGTCGGTTAAGCTCATATTTAGGTCAGTCTTCTCAACGGAAACTGGTAATGACTGAGGCATACAATATTGTAAGTATTGTTGCATGCAGTTTACATATTTGTTTCCAATTTATGATTTTAAAAGACATCTGCTTCCAAACAATCCAATTATTTGTTCATGCAATTCATCAAATACGTTTTTGATCTCAGCTTTGATATAGCCTGACATATTATAACGATAACCCCAGTGCTGGGTGATATACAATGACTTCAAGAACAACATGTACCTTTTTCTCTCTCAATCATCAGGCCCAACTATTCATTAAGCACAAACTGCACATTTAGACATTTTACTTTAAATCTGTATTTTGAGGTACAGAATGTATTCAAACAATATCACTGTATGATCACATCGTGTTGATTTGGTTCTGCTAAAAGTACAAACACATTTTCACAGCTGTAGTTAACACAATTAAATTATAAATGCTAATTCAATAACACTGATGAATAAACCAGACGATGAGTCTAAAGCCACACTGTGAGGATGTACTCAGGCTCAGCGGTTCTTTAAACTAAATGCTAATGTCAGCTCATTAACAAATGTACAGTGACAATGTTAACATGCTCATGCTTTTAAGGTTTAATGTTAACCATGTTTGCCATTCTGGTTTGTCATGCTAGCATCATGCTAACTAATTGTCACTTAACACAGCTGAAGCTGAAGGGAAGGGGATTCATCTAGAGTTAAACATTATTTTAAGCATATGTAATAATAAATAAAAACATGTCTAAATTGTAATACTTATATCTTATATTTTCACCACATTAAAACAAATAAATGTAAAAAAATAGCTTTACTGGCTCACAGAGCCACAGATAAACTCAGTCATGTTGCACAAGTATTGTCCTGTTAATGACTAAGTTAATCTGGAGAAATAAGAATATAAACAGATATATAGCAGCGTTAAGGACCAGTGGTGCGTGAGCACAGTGATCCCCTCACTTTTTGATCTTCAGCGGGGTATTACAGTATTTGAAACTTCATGAATCCTAAGAAAAGTTTTATTACACGTAGTGTCAGCCTGTACTCAAAACAGATGTTGCACCGTAAAGTCATTTTAAAATGGCCTTGAGCTATTATTACAAAAGCCTAATACAATCATTTTCTTTCATTTCTTTTTACAGTTTATCCTCTCTGAAAGTTTAGTAAGCTGCATGTGTGACTGCACATTCATTGTTGTGTATTTTGTACACTGTAGCAGAGTGCCGTTTCATTTCCTCTACCTTCTTGGAAAGGATGACTCATGCAAACGCCTGTTTCCTTTTTTTAATATGTAAATGCATGTTTGATGGCAGACGACACGCCCAGGATGGCTGGATGAGTTTTAGTTTTAGACCTGCCTGGCCTATTTCTGCCCTCATCCAGACACTTTCCCTCCTCCTCTAATCCCTCTCTGAAGTGTGAAGTTCGTAGCAACAGGCTTGCGTGCTATGATAGCAGTAATTGGTCTAAAGATGGAAAGTTCACGCTCACTTTGTCACTGAACTAAGAAGCAAATTGTTTTCAGAGTGTGTTTTTTTTAAGTGAGGCTAGTTTTTTTTAAGTGAGGCTTTTTAACAGCAAAGAGGCTGGGATGATGAAGGGGACAGTGGAGAGACTGGCACTTATTGTCCAAGTTGAGAAGCAGAGCTCCGTCTTGTACGACTTTGTTTCAGAGCGGGGCGTCTGAGAATAGCTCCCCTCTTCGGTACCCCCTCGTCTGAGGAGGCGAGCTTTGCACTTTTTTTATTAGCCTCTATGGTCTGATTTGTTTAAGGAGAGGCAAGGTGCCAAGATGTGGCTTGGCTCCCATTTTGCACCAGTGTGAATGCTGGATTTGTTGGGGCAAAACTAAAGCACAGTTACGCAGAGTACACACACACATTTAAACACAATGTACTTTTATGCGTTCTTCACTGTGCCGTTGTGTGTGCTGGCCAGCGTACATAACTTCCCTTATTCACAGTCATTATAGAAGACTAACACATGGAGAGAAAAAAAATGGAGACAGTAAGAAGAAGGGGGTGAAGAGAGGGGAAATATTATTGCTCACAAAGAACTAGTGGTTGTGCCTAAATTGAATTTGCCTATCTATCAGTTGCCTGAAGATGTTTCTTAAAGCCGCAGGTCCTTTTGGCTGAATCTCCTTATTAACTCAAATAAGAAGAACATTTTAACTTTACCTCTACACAACATCATCTGGCACTGCGTTCACAAAGAATACCTTACTCACAATATGACTTTCTAACATGAACTCCACATTTCAAGGTTTACCTCACAATGGAAGCAATGCAAGATACAACAAATGGTCTCAGTGATGACGCAATGTTTCTGTCTTGTAGTGTTATAATCCACAATGCACTAATTCACCATCTGATGAACTTTCAGAAATCCTGGATTTATAACTTTATAATACTTCTGCATTGTATTTTTTATTTGTTTGAATTATTTGGAGTAAAAGCATGAATCCTGTCTTCATGTCAGTTTATGTAACACCTGATTGGATCCTGAGAAACAACACACTCTGACTGATAAGCCTCATAAAGATCTAAATTCAAATGGACTTTGTTAACGAAAGAAAAATGTTGTCTATCTAGCAGTTTATCCACGTGGCTCAGCTCTCTTCCCGGTGTAGCTGAAGGTGACAGATGAGGACATGTTTGTGGTTTTACCATCTTTATCTTATCAGGGCTGTCATCACTAACACACAAGCTGAGAAACCTTTCCTCCTTACTCTGTTTCTGCTCTGCACGCGAACACATTCACAATGAGTTTCAGAATAACACTTTACAATACAACAGCTCATTTAGGTTTGCTGTAATCACTCTGCTTTACTGTAAGTGTTGAGGAAGAGAGTGTAGATTATCGTCCACAATGAAGGAAGCACACAGGCTTTTTTATTTGAGTCTCCTTTATTTACACAATGAGCTTGAGGACACAGAAAATGTTATGCAGTCGAATAATCAATACATGAGATCAGTTATGTCATACAATAGTTTAAAGATGTGTTATACAACTATATGTCTCAATGTGCAATGCCATTTTATTGTGTTTGACATCCATAATCATGGCTTTTTTACACTTTATCCCCTTAACATGAGTTTGTATTGTTTTTGGCTGATGCACAGACAAATGAAGTTGAATACAAATTATCAGCTTTAACAGATGTTGGACAGTCCCCAATTCAATAGAGCAGTGCTTCTCAAAGTGTGGTCCGCGGACCTGGTGGTCCGTGAGTATATTGGTAAAATGTCACATTTGAAATAAATAAATACATTTAAGTTGTCCGCAGTCTCGCGGGAATATCGCCGCAATGGAGCGAGCTTAAGTTTCACTTTCTATTGCATAATATAGCCCTGGGCAACACCTTCATCACACATGTTGCCACCTGTTTGTACCATTTTAAGGCGATTTGTAATCTGTTCTAGAAAAACGATGTGTTTTGGGATATTTGTGGAGTTAGGTGGTCCGCGAGTGTTTTTGTATTGGTTAAGTGGTCCTTGGTATGAAAAAGTTTGAGAAACACTGCAATAGAGCAATATAAAGCAACTTAAGGGCTAAGATGCCTATAGTAAATGGGAAGTCATCACCAGTTCTGCAATATTGTAACGTGGAAAGAGGACAACAAACTGCTCTAAGCTTTGAAAAGCTGTACATGCAGTGCAATTTATATTTCCACTTATACTTGTAGCTCCTCTACTGTTGATGATATACAGATCAGTCCGAGTTCATGAAGTTAATGGCTTCTGTATGAGCACCCACAGTAAAATGTGAACTCTGGCTGCATCTTTATTGCATCCTGTAAAGTGCGTTGCTTTAACAAGAGGAAGAGGCCGCCGTGCAGGATATGTTATTGTGTTTCTCAAGTGCATCGAACAAAAGGTTGTTTAGCTGTAGAGGAGTTGAAGAGCACAACAGACACGTGTTGAGAGGACTGTAAAAGGCCTCTGCGAGCTTAACATTTCTCCATAGTCAACCTCTGCATCTTGAGCTCATTCACACTGCTTTTAAATTCAAGGCTTTACGCCGGCATGAGCTCTGCCACATGCCACTAACTAACGTTTTATTCACTCCGGTTTTCATGGCTTTGTCAAAGTGAGCACAAAGAGCATGATCATCGCGCTGAACGCTTTCTTGTTCTGGCTCGTGCACAAAGAGGAGAACTGCTTTTTTTTTTACCTCAACTTTTGCACAAAAATTGAGTCCGTTAGTCTTCGTCAGCTGAGCTATAAATTCTTCCTGCTTAAGCAGTCACTCTCCGGCTCTATTTTTCTCCCCCTTCAATTAATAGGAAACACATCGGTTGAAGGAGAGTCTTTGTTGGTGTTTGAGAGTCCATACATCACCTAAACTAGAGCACCCCCTCCTCCTCCTCCACCTCCTAATGCACACACACACACACACACACACACACACACACACACACACACACACACACACACACACACACACACACACACACACACACGGACAGCCCCCATCTGCTCCCAATCATGGGTGCAGCCAGCGGTCAGGTCACTGACGGTGAATTGTGCACTAACACATACACACACACAAACACACATGTAAACATATACTGTACAACATCGGCAAGCTGGACATTTAGTCCGTCCGTCCCACACACACACACACACACACACACACACACACACACACACACA
>CALSBZ010046819.1:0-12385 GCA_943591055.1 Gobionotothen gibberifrons | reverse complement strand
CAGCTCCATTTTTACTCCCCAGTGTAAATGTATTTTTTGTTTGTGTTTCTTTTTTAATAGTAAATGGAGTGTCGTGGGGAAACGAGGCAGCCCGACAGAAGAGTCACACCTTCACTTGCCGGATGCTGGTCAAGTTTGGCCACGCACACGGCCCCATGGAGGAGGGGCCAGGAGGGCCGCGCTACGAGACCATGCAGTGTTTTGCTCTTACCCAGCCCAAGGCCATGATCGAGGAGGGGGAAGGTACGCTGGGGCGGTCACATAATAACACACATTTAGTTAATGATAAGAAGTAATTACTTGGAAAAAATCACATTTGTTTTTTTTCACACTTATAAATATGTTTGGCTTATTGTTCTTTCACGATTCATAGCTTTTTTTGTTATTTAAAAATGTATCTGTTGAAGGAGGATGGTAAAACCCTCCAGTGCAGATATTTTGAGACTGGACTTTTCCACACTAATTATTATTCCAAGCTGAGTATTTTCTGGAGGGGAACTCTAACAGAAAGTGAATATAAAATTGGTGAATACAAAAGTATGATTCTAAATGCAATGCAATAGCTGAACAAGCTCTTGTTTGTGTCCTTCTTAGAGGGACTTTAGTACATAGTCATAAACCTTTTTGAATGTTCTCCGTATTTTCCTCTCCACTTTCTTACCATTACCAGAAGCGTTTCATAATATCAAATAGAAATAGAAAGAAATCCAGCTCATTGACAGAAACACCTCATAGAAAATAGAGAAGTCATGTGCAAAATGTAAAAATTATACAAATAAGAGATGATTTGGTCATGGGACAACAACATCTTGTTTACACACGTCACATGTTTGGAAAAACCTGGGTTTGTTTAAAGGTGCAAAAATCTCTTGCCTCGTAAATAAAAACATTGTCTGATTTATCGCAGTCGAGATCTAAAGGAGCAGAGTCAAGGAAAGTTGTTACAAGAAAAAGCCTTAAGCGCATGCATCGATCATGAATCATTGCTGACTCTCCTCTCCTTTCCTTTGCAGACCTGCAGTCATGTATGATCTGTGTGGCCCGTCGGGTGACAGCCATGGAGAGAACGGAGAGCTTCAACACTCGGCATGAGCTCTCAGGTGAGGAGCTGCGTACCCTGGATGCTCAGTGAACAAGCTCACAACGCACAAACAGGCTGTGAAGTTTTTTCATCATGAACAGGTTTGACTCATCTCCTCATGCGTCTCCTTGTTTGCTTCCCTCTCCCGCTCGTCCTCCTTCTGTCCTCCCCGGCAGGTAAACTGATCCAGATCGACCAGAACTCTCTGCGGGCGTCGATGCGTCCGGGCTGGGAGGATTTGTTGAGGCGTTGCATTCAGATGTTCCTGCAGCACAGTGACGGGCAGCCCTGGTCGCACAAACGCCACTACCACGAGGGTGCGTCACACACACACACACACACACACACACACACACACACACACACACACACACACACACACACACACACACATACACATACACATACACATACACATACACATACACACACAGACACCAGGAATCAACCGCTGAAGTACTTCAAACTTAAATAATTCATCATGTAAATCGCTTAAATCCATAATGAAAGAGCTCATCAGCATTCCCCTGTATTTAATTAACTGTTTGCTTAGTTGTGTATTTCATCTTCTCTCTTACAAGGCTGTAGTTAAGGAGAATTGTTTGTCTTTTATTTGTTGTTGCTCCCTATCTTGGCCAGGCCTCTCTTCAGGAAGAAACCCTGAAACGCACACAGTCCTCATACATCACTGTATCAATATTGATCTCATGAATACAAATGTCTAAGCGCTACCACATTGATCCCTGCTGTAATCACAGGGTTGGTTTCAACATAAAGGCAGTGATTGATGACCTCTGTTATCAGGCTGTTCATTTGTCGTTTTTTTTATCTGTCTGTGCAGCCTTCCTGCAGGGTCACGCTGAGACTCCCTTGTACCGCTTCTCCCTGTCCGACGGCACTCCAGTCACAGCCCAGACCAAGAGCAAACTGTACCGGCACCCGATGAGCAACGAGCCGCAGGGATTCATCTCCACACACCTTCTACAGAGGTCAGAAACTGAACATACAAACACTCCTTTCAGACACAGCAGAGGGTGTTTAATTGACTGTCTAGACCCCTCCCAGCACGTTCCATGCAAGCTTTCATGCCACAGAAATAGCAGCTGAAGTTGCTCTTCTGACATCTTATGAACACTGAGAAAAACACAACCCAGGAACTGATCATTTATAGAGACAACAGCAGAGGTAGGGGACTCGATTAACATGCCTTGACGTCACCCTGGAGACCCACATTTGACTTGCTTGACACTTCTTTACTTTTAAGATCGTCCCCACATTTATGCCAGCTAACTCCCTGATTGGGAGCAATTCAAAGTCTCAAAACCTCCGATTGCCGTACAATTTAGTACAGAAATGTCCCTCGGCGTGTAATATAGTAACTTTGGTCATCCCTAAACTTCTTCTCGTGGCATTATGAGATCAAGATTTGGTATTTATGGCTTGCATTTTTCTATTTGTTGTTTTCTAAGTGTTTATTTATGAATCGAATGCATGGGATATGATCCAATCAATGAATATATGTTAACCTTTTATTTAATAAAAAACATAATTTCCATTGCGTTTTATTTATATCACTTTAAATGATGTAAGTAATTGCTTTGTAGATAAAAAACAGTCATTTTTTTCAATGGGACGTTCAGCATTGACTTTGGTATGTTTGAAATTGGGGGAGAACATCCTCGTTTTCTATGACTCGACTTGACTTGATTCTCACCACTGTTACCTCATAATTGTTTGTGACTTTCAAATGTTTGTTTGTTTTCTCCTTTTGTTCAGGGAACCCAACGGCTACCGCTCAGCTCAGGGGGGAAACATGATGCCGAACACCATGAGACCACAGGGCATGGTAGGCCCAAACCCCAATGCCCAAATGAACATGAACACCGGTGGGGGGATGGGCATGAGCAGGGGCTTCGGCATGAACGAGCAGGGCCACATGGGTCACATGGGTCCGATGGGAGGCAGCTCTATGTACGGAGGCAGCGGTGGCGGAGGAGGAGGAAGTGGGGGCGGAGGAGGCATGGGCAGCCGCATGATGCAGATGAATCACATGGGGCAGATGAATCAGGGGGGCCACATGAATCAGATGGGTCCCATGAATCACCCGGGCCAAGGCATGCAGCAGCAGCACCCACAGCAGCCCCCGTTTCAGAGCAGCGGGGGGTTCGGGCTAAGCGGCATGAACAGCCCTTCAGGAAGCCCCAGAATGGGTGGCCCCCAGCCGGGACTTCTGATGTCCCCCCGCAACAGAGGGAGCCCAAAGATGGGCGCGAATCAGTTCTCACCTGGAGGTAAGCCAGTCAGTGTGTGGTTGATTAGCATCAGTTAATTTATTAATATATTGGCTTGTTTTTTCATTTTGACTTATGTTTTCTTCTCCAGGTATGCACTCTCCCATGAGCGGCATCGTCAGTGGTGGAGGAAGTGGAGGGAGCACCACCACCTTCTCCAGCAGCTCCTTAAACGCCCTACAAGCGATCAGTGAAGGAGTCGGCAGCTCCCTCCCCTCCACCCTAACGTCCCACTCGCCAGCCCACAAACCAGACAGCTCGCCCAGCATCCACTCTTCCTCTCAGCCCAGCCAGCCGCCCAAACCGGGCCCAGACGGCTCCAAAAGCCCAGCGGGAGGCTTGGGGCCCGGCGACCATCACCACCCCATGCACCATCACCACCCTCATCAGCACCCTCAGGCTGAGAGTTCTGCAGACCGACCCGACAACCAGGCAGCTACAGCGACTAAAGAGTCCGCCGAGGGAAGCAACGAGGCGGGGGTGGCGAACACTGAACCCTCTCGGAGGTTGCCTGACAGTAAGGGGCATAAGAAGCTGCTGCAGCTGCTGACCTCTCCGACCGAGGAGCTGGGGATAGGTGGCAGCGGGTCATCAGGGCCGCCTGTACCTCCTCCACCAGCCAGCAGCAGCAGCACTCCTGCAGGCTCGGACAGTAAAGACCCCACTGGAGGCATGACGAGCCCCTCCTCGACTGGAGTCTCCTCTTCATCAACCGGTGCCAATCCGGGCCAGGCGACCGGGCCAGGGGCTTTGGCAGCATCACTTTCCGCAGCGCACTACACTGGCTCCCTGCAAGAAAAGCACAAGATCCTCCACAAGCTTCTTCAAAATGGAAACACTCCAGATGACGTAGCTAAGATCACAGCCGAGGCCACGGGGAAGGTGACGCTCGGGGGCCAGGAGGGCGGCGAGGCAGGAGGAGGGGCAGGGGCCGGGCCGGGGATGGTCACGGAGCCCAAGCAGGAGCAGCATAGCCCCAAGAAGGAGAAGACCCACGCCCTCCTCCACTACCTTCTCAACAAGGATGACTCCAAAGAGCCAGTGGATGTCAAGCCCAAACTGGAGGATCTAGATGTAAAGGGAGCCCCGGGGGCCGCTGGCGGTCCCGCACGGGGCGGACCTGGATCTGCACCCGAACATCCTGAGAGCAAGATCAAGTCAGAACCACCGGATGATGTATGATCGCTTTTTTGTTCTGATATGATTTAAATAAGTGCAAAATCATACTTTAATGTACATGTAGCTGGCCATACATAGAGCTCATTGACTCACTGCCTGTGATCTTCAAATACTTTTACGTAATGACTCATTTGCTCTATTTTTATATCCAGTTGCATAACCTGGAGTCTATCCTCGGAGATTTGAGAGGTTCAAGCTCTGACTTTTACCCGGATCAGAGCGGAGGTGGAGGGACGAACGACACAGGAAGCAAACCCCAGGGTTGCCTTGACGACAGCCTGCAGGGTAAGTGGTTAAAGGATCAAAGCTTACAGGAAGTGACATTTTGACGCAGAGCAGGAGTCAATATAAAATGCCAGTAAACTACATCTGGCATCATCACATGCTGAATTATCTTTTTACTCCTAGAGCTTCTTCTCTGGTAGAAACATACAAGCTTCCCTATATTGGCCCTTTCCCCCAGGCTTTTATTTTAAGGAGAAAATAAATGTGTTTTTCATTAAATATAGAGAATCTAATATTTGAATGGAAATTCAATGCTTGGATAGCAAATGTGTTTCTATGTCATTATCATAGCAGTAATATATCCTATGAAGTCATTTGAATTTGAAAGTATATTTATTTATGTATGCTAACAAAACGTCCATAAATCCATCAATTAGTCATACACTATTTTTTAAAGTTTGAAAAATAAATTCTGGTTTCCCCGGATTCAACCATTCCTAATTTTGTGCAACACCAATATTATTCTCCGTATTTCTGATCAATTAGTTTATACTTTTTGTGCACAGGAAATGCCGGAATGGGCCCGGGGCCTCGGGGGCCCTTCCAGAGGGCCATGTCCATGGATGGGAAGCCTCCTGCCGGGCCTGTGGGAGCAGGAAGACGCCCCATGCTCATCAAGCAGGAGAACATGATGGGCAGCCCGGACGGCTACCCAGGAAACATGGGTGAGTGTTTCAGTGGCACAATATACATTTCAGCACAATTTCTCTCACCGCTCTCTAGTTAGGGACTTCACTTTCTTTGAATTCATATTGTATTAATGGATAACTTATATACTTATCTTACAGACACCAATTTAAAGGGAAAGTTCACAAATCCAAAATATGGTTCTGTAAGCAGTATGAATGTAGTTATATTATATAAGGCACATCTACGGTCAATACCTCCAACACTCGCACACCAAAACAATCTAAATGTATAAATAGCGAGACGTGAATCTTGTTTGTTTTATTGGAGGTTAACCGTCCTTTTTGAGGACCATGAATGTGCCGAACAGATCTCCTCAAACACTTTTATGATACTGACTCATGAATATCTGGTGTTTATGTATCAACAGGACCAATGAACAGGGGCATGGTTCCCCAGCGGTCGCCCATGGGGGGGTCAGCGGACTGGGGCATGTCCCGCTCAGGTGCCAGCCCTGTGGGTTCAGCAGGACACCCCTCCATGATGCGTCCCGGCATGGAGTACAGCAACAGCAGGGGCATGATGTCAGGACCCATGATCGGCCGCTCCAACAGCGTACCGGGCACCAGGTCCATGCTGCAGCAACAGCTGATGGATATGGGTACGTCTCTAATACTCTATTGGTGCTGGAAAAATTATCCGAGACACAGTTATTTAATATGTACCAAAAAACAGGTACAGTGGAAGCTTATAGCTCAGTTTTTAGAGGTATTTGTACAAAAATCTAATAGAAATCTGGATCTTATAATACCTTTAGATGAAGTTTAGGGATTACCAAAGTGACCATATTACAGTACACCCTGAAGTACATTTCTGTACTAAATTGTACGGCAATCTGAGGTTTTGAGACTTTTAAAAGAATTATTACAAATAAAAAGGTATAAATCATTATACTGACATAAAGCTTGATGAAAAAATATATATGATTTTAGTCTGCTGTACAACAGACACTGTTTAAGCAGACCTTAAAGGGTACCTATCATGCAAAATGCACTTTTGTACGTCTTTTATACATGAATATGTGTCCCCGGTGTGTCAGGGAACTCACCAAGTGTCAGAAAACACAACCCTCTCTCTTTTCCTCCATATCCAAATCTCTAAAAACGGGGCTGCAATGGAGCTGATTCAGATTAGAATTTTTCTGACGTCAGAAAAGGGGTGCTCCGCCTATATGGGCAACTCTCCACCTATCAGGGGAATGGGGGGTTGGACCACGGCCACGGCCATTGCTGCTTGAAAGCGCTGGAGACGCTGTAGTACATATGCCAGGCCTGTAAGTGGAGCTGTAGTCTGACACAAAAGCAGCGAAGAAGACTTCTTTCAGAATCAGCCCTTGCAAAAACAGGGCTGGAAAAGAGCAAATAGAGCGAAATGAGGCATGGCTAAAATGCATGATCTGTTTGGTATTTTGAAAAAAAAACTTCACAGACATGTTTTATATAGGTATGGCCCTAAAATATATCTTTCAAATATATATATTAACTATATGTGGACGAATACATACTACACTTCCCTGTTCATCACACCCAACCTGCATAACCTGTAGCTGCTGACTACCTATATGTGAATAAATCAAATATGTAATGTCTCCGTGGTGTAGGAAGCTCTGCCGACATGGGGATGGGGATGAGCCCCTTCAGTCAGCAGGGCCAGCCCAACCAGTCTCCCTCCTGGCCCGACGCCGTAATGAGCATGGACGGAACCAGGTCAGTGCAACATCCCTCATCCTCTGTATTCATTCCTGATGAGCTGCTCGGGAGTACATCATGTAATATAACAGGAGGTTTGAATCAGCCTCATGAGTGTCTGTTTGTGCCTTGTAGACGACAGTTTGGAAACGCCTTAGATGATCTCCTGGTGCCTCCCACCACCAGTGAGGGTCAGAGCGACGAGCGGGCGCTTCTGGACCAGCTGGACTCTCTGCTCAACAACACGGACGGCATCGCTCTGGAGGAGATCGACCGAGCGCTGGGTATCCCGGACCTCGTCAGCCAGGTGGGTCTGCAGTAAAAAATGTACAAATATGGATTGAAAAATATAAATTACTCGCTCTGTGTAACCTTGGTCTTCTCGTATGCCTCGCTGCTGAATGAAAATCTGAAAATGTAATTGATAAAATAAAGTATATGAGGGGCCTCTGTTTAAAACAGCACATGCAGTATAAATCATATCAATGTTATGCTCACCACTTCCCAAGCACGTGCATTTTTGATAAAACCTTACTATTTAAAACACTTGTGCATTAACAGTCTTACCCATGTGTTCGGGAAGTATTGAGCATACAGTACGCGTGGGAAAGCGAGACTTTGATTCTACTACACAAGTTGTGAGGGATCTTAAATGTTTTGATATAGTGTGTTGAGTATTCCTTTTACCACGCTTTCATCCTCGTGCATTCTAGATCTTTCTAGAAGCGAATTGAACGTAGAAACGATCCGTCTGCATGCCATGACTCATAAGTGAGCCTAACGTTCATCTTTGCATTAGATATTTCAGTCATGACTCGCCGTGTTCACACTCTCTCTGAAGGAAGATGGATGAGCCCAGCGGGATCTGTCTGTGCTGCTTAGAAAAAGACAATTACAGAGCCAACCAATTGGAAATTAATCAATTAGATGGAGAGGTTTGACAAAGTTCTTCTTTTGTCTTGTCTGCTCCAGAACCAGGGAAGTGAGCAGCAGCTGGAGTCTTTTCCAGGGCAGGACCCGTCCATGGTGCTAGATCAGAAGCCCCTCTATGGACAGGGCTACCCCGGACCCCCCACCATGCCCATGCAATCTGGCTATGGAGGGAACCCCATGCAGGGCCAGGCCCAGCAGGGGGGGTTCGGGCCCATGCTGTCTCAGATGGGCCAAGGTGGAAGCTTCCCTGGAATGGGTGGGATGGGCGGCATGGGTCACCCTCGTGCCAACATGATGAGACCCAGGATGATGACTGCCAACAAGCCCATGAGGCTGCAGCTGCAGCAGAGGCTGCAGGGCCAGCAGGTACAGGAGGCTCACGGTTCACATGCAAACAATTACGTTTTAACAAGACCCAAACTAATGCAATGAATCACCATCATCAAGTTGCACCGTTCATTTCAGCATACACAGTATATATACATTTTCTGCAAATATATAGTAAGTATATATACAAGTGGGTCAGGGTCAGAGAATCATTTGCTCCTCCATCTTGTCTTTAATGGGTTTTTTCTCCTCAGTTCATGAATCAGACGCGGCAGGGCATGGGCATGAAGATGGAGAACCCAGGAGGAAACCCTGGCATGAGGCCAGGCATGCAGCCTGGCATGGGAGGACAGGTAGATGACGTAAATATACTTTATATTAAGGACCAATTACTGAAATACTGATTTTGAAATATGAGATGATCATATCAAAGATTATAGTTTAATTTTGTCATCAGGGTCAAGTTTGACACTAATAGTAGTTAAAACCCCTTTATATGGTGTGCTTGATCAGAATGTGTTACTGATCCTCTCATTAAATCTGTTCAACATACTGACTGACTCGACAGATCCTGTGGCTTCTTCAGCTAGAGCTGGAATACATCACCTGCTGTGGCTTTGAGTCTTATTTTTTTAGATTTACTTATGTCCAGAGAGATAAAAATTGCCAGTAGTTTGAAGGTTTTATGGCCACGACATTCCTTATATATTTATCATGTCTAGTAGACAGACAGGTGCTGGAGTGTTCAGCTCCGATGCTGCTCTGTTGACTTTAATTTGTTAGAGTTGTTACAGTCTGTGAAATATTACTTTTATGTTTGTATTTTCCTTTTCTTTAAGAAACATTCAAGTGATGCAACAATTGGAACATATTTGACTGTTTAATGGAATTTAAAACATAAGCCTTTCTTATCCACCTTTCATCCAAATGACCATGTTTGCCCCAAGAGACCTTATCACTCACCTACTTTTTACATTACACTCAGTATATTTTATAGCATACACACTTTATTAACGCTCCCAAATATATCTATACCACATGCAAACCCTCCTCAACTTCTCTGATTATGTGTTTCGTGCAGCCGGGCTTCATCAACGCTCAGATGATGGCTCAGCGCAGCAGGGAGATGGTCACCATGCAGATGAGGAGGCAGCGGATGATGATGCTGATGCAGCAGCAGCAGGCCGCCGCCGCCGCAGCCGCCGCGGGGGGGTTCAGTCCTCCTCCAAACGTCACGGCTCCTGGGGGCATGGAGAGCCCGATGGGGGGGCCGACCATGGGCCAGCCGGGGCCGCAGCAGTTCGGCTACGGGGGGAGCTATGGTGAGTTTACTGAGGCTGGTGCATCACTGATTACTGCTGCTCCCTGGTGGGGAGTCAGTGCACTGCAGGAGTCTTCTTCACATTTGTCATTAGATTGGAAGATTTATGTTGAAAAAATACCATCCCTCGCTCTGTTTTTGTATAGTCAGTTGTTATTAAAGGGATAGTAAGTATCAGAATACATTATAAGGCAAAAGGATCGCTGTCTATCTTGATGTACCATCTTTATATATATTTTTTAACACATTTCAATTGAGATTTAGGTCTTGAATCTATTACTAAAACATACACTTGATCAATATCAGTCAATACCTGTGTATAAAATATTTAAATTATTTAAATTAAAAAGGGAGAGAAGGTCAAATAGACACCTGTGGATTCATGATACCATTATTTTTACCTAAATGATTAGATTGTAGTCTTTCATCTCCAGGATAATAGTTTCCATGTTAGTACTATGCATTGTAGCAAAAACCACAGTGTACATTGTACTCTATAAGAGAACATTTAACACCAGTCTCGGGGTGTATATAGGTCCAAGAGTTTGGTGTTCTCTGAACACTGTCAAAAGAGTAAAATATAAACTCCAAATAAAGAGTTAGATTTGAACACTTTGGGAGTCAAAATATACTCTACCTGTGTAATACTAACAACATTGAAAAAAGTGTAAAATAGTGCATATTGATGGTTGGTTATTCCTTCAGTTATGTATTTCCTGTAAATAGAGGACTGAGCTGATGCTGGATGATTTCTCTCCACAGGGATGGGCCAGCAGGGAGACCCCTCGTTCGGCCCAGCAGGCAGCAGTCCTCCTAACGCCATGATGCCCGGCCGCCTGGGGCCTCAGAACCCCATGATGCAACAGCACCCGCAGGGCGGTCCCATGTACCAGGGGGCGGAAATGAAAGGCTGGTCGCAGGGAGGCATGGGACGCACCAGGTAGGAAATCACACACATCTACAACAGGTGCTCCAACTCTGTGCTGTCAGATAAGAGGAGAACCTTTGTCTTCAGTTCTTATTTCTTAAATGCCAACTTGTTCTTCCCGTCGCTCTCCCTCTCCAGCTCGTACCCTCAGCAGCAGTTTGGGCAGCAGGGACCTCCAGGGCAGCAGCAGTTTGGGCAGCAGGGGAACCCGGGCCAGTATGGGGGCATGATGATGAACGGGGGGATGCCAGCCAGCGGAGGAGGAGGTCACATGGGCCAGATGGGAGGGCAGATGGGAATGAACCCCATGGTGATGGGACGCATGCCGATGGGGCCTGATCAGGTGGGTGCAGAGCGGAGGAGAGTCTGAAAAAACTGGTTTTATTTATTCAAATTTGTCGTAACACAATACTGACAAGCCTATGTATACACTAAAGGGTTATTGCTTTGGTATCTACTCCTTTCCATAGTGAGTGCATTTCTTGTTATAGCAGTTTCATTGTAAGAGATGGGGAGTCTTAGTTAGTTGAATTTAGTCGGTATCAACCAAATGTAGTCTTTTATTATCAATTTCCGGTTTCTGTTAACATAGCTCTGCTTTGGCTCAGCAAAGAAACACAGTCTGTTTCCATCGACCTGTTTTCATGCCAATTTCTTTTTTCATTTTTCATATATATTTAAATCAGGATGAAGAAGTTTTTTCAGCTTAACTTCAGATAAATACGGAGGATTTATCCTTTTTGCTTGAATGACATTTGCTTTAATAAGATTTTCATTCTGGCAGATGTTTTAATGACTTGTGATCAGTTGCAGTTCTATTGCACACTTTTCTTTATTCCTGTCTCTCTTCTCTCCCCTCATTCTAGAAATACTGCTGAGCATCGTGACAGGAGCATTAGTCTCGCTGTGATCTCCACTCAGAGACAGGACACGGCTGCAGCCCTGGAGTGTGTGTGGAGGAGCAGGTGTTGTGTGTCTGTGTGCAGTGCTGCACTCCCACCAGACGGGGGGGGTGAACTTCCTTTGGACTCATGGCCAGTAATCAGTCTGGCAACCTGAGGGAAAGCAGACAGACTGTCACACACATATGTTAAAACATGCAGCGTTCATGAAAATCAGAAACACTGTGATACATTTACATTAATCCTCAGACAGCTCTGTCATTCCCCTTTTTAGGCTGTAGTTTAATATTCCTCTCTTTATGATCGGTGTGTGCGCCTCAGTAAACACAAACCGCTCCCTGGACCAAACCGTGAAGGTGGACAGACACTCGAGCAGATCACAGACTTGGACGAAAGTGTTAAGACATCCTCTCCTCTGTCGAATGTACCATGCAGCTGTGTTCAGATTCAAAATGTGGGATTCCTCTCTTCCTTCCCCCGCCATCCCTCCACTGCTCCTGGAGGATCCCTAAAGTAGACGTGGTTCAAGATGAAGAGACATCAGATTGTGACACTCAGATGAATGTCATTAGGCAGTAGCACATTGTTTCCTTCTCCAGGACGCCGCTAAAGTACGAGTGAATTACTTGTTGGCTGATTGCACTTTAAGGAAAGGCTAACATCAAAAGGATTGTGGCAATACAGAGGCCTTTACCCAAGAATTGCATTGCAGCAGTTGTTTATTTTGGTGTGTGTGTGTGTGTGTGTGTGTGTGTGTGTGTGT
>CALSBZ010046818.1:435414-452207 GCA_943591055.1 Gobionotothen gibberifrons | reverse complement strand
TGGTGTTGCTGGTACTGGTGTTGCTGGTACTGATGTTGCTGGTACTGATGTTGCTGGGACAGCAGTGGTCGCGTTAACCGAATATTTTTTTTAACAATGACGGAAAAATCTGAAAGCATTTTGACAGATTAGAACAAACTCGTAACAGCGCCAAAGTTTCCCCGCAGTGAGGCTCTGGTGTTATGCCGTGTTATGCATGCCCTCCAAAAGGAAATGATATAGTTTCCAAACCGTACTTTGCCGTACAGATCATTGAAATGTCTGGGAGTTGTTGCTTTACGCTGTGCGCGCTCCCGCGAAGTGCATGCATATCTTGGTGCATGCACCCCGTTGACAGTTCACGAGCGTGCTCTCTCTCTCCCCCCCCGTGTCAGCGGGACACGTTAGTGGCGAGTTCAGACCCGACGGGTAATAAAGGATTATGACGGATATTTTACGATCCTGTCTGTCAAAATGACGGACAGCGAAAAAGTCTAACGCCACCTCAGTGGGACAGAGAGATATGCTTTGTCCATGAGGGACAGCAGTGGGTCAAACTGTGCATTGTCTCTCCACCACTTCAAAAGCAATACAGTTGTTGCCAAGAAGGTGAGGCTTATTGACAGGGCGAGATATAAATATACTGTTGGTACTTGTCTATGTCTCTAGGTATGTAAATGTAGCCCTGTACATACGATGTCCTGTGTTATCTGTTGTTGTATGTTCATGTTATAACCTACTTGTTGCCATGTTGGACAGGTCTCCCTTGAAAAAGAGATCGATGATCTCAATGGGACCATCTGGTTAAATAAAGGTTTACATTTTTTTATAATAATTAACCATGCAGTATCGCGGTAGATGTTGTCAGTCTCACGACGGTATTGAGGCGTTTATTTATCGCGATATTCGGTATATCGTTACATCCCTAGTATTTACAGTACCATTTAAAGGTAATAAGCACTTTTTTTATTTTTTTATTTGATTCTACTGACAACCTTTTTCTCTGTGTTGGAATTCAACAGACACTGGAATGAAATTGCTGCCATACATGTAGAGATTCAGATTTAAGAAAAATGTGCTGTGGTCTCTTAATTTTAACCAGAGCTGAATGTATGTTATGCATTCTACACACACTGCATAAAGATTACATATTGATGAGTAAAGATAACAAAAAATTGATGAATGTATGAAAAACACCATAAACACCTTAAAGTGCTTCTCTACAGTATACGATGCATCAGCAATATCATTTTCAGAACTTTTCAGAATCCGAATATCCAGATGGAAAGGCTGTAAAAATAGGCACCATCTCATCAAACACTGATTTGGGTTAGAGTGTGCCACTATAGGAGAGAGCTGTCCAGGTCTCTAATCCCAGACGAGTCCCCACTTGTTTCAAATGTGCTCACAGATGTTCACACAAATACCAGGAGTAACTTTTAAAACATTTAAAAACCAATACAAGTGTCCCCTTTATGTAACATGGCAACACAACGGGCCAAAGCATGGTCTACAGCTTACAATACATTTCATTTGTATTTTAGGCTAAATAAATATTTAATTTAAAAAAAGAAAAGTACCGTGGAATACATAGATAAGAAAACACTTTTTTAAATTATTTGTATCTAATTGAAGCCATAGTGTTATGCATATGAGGTGCTCTTAAAATGTATTCAAAGACAGTGTATCACCCTGCAAGTTGTCATCATCAACTTATGATTACGTAGCTCATATTCCACGACAGATGAAAGAGATTCTATTCTCGCACCGCCTGCTTTGTTGTTCTGTTTCTGAGGAGTGATTTACACGTTTTATATTTCCTTTTCTGTCAAGTTAGTTATAAAAATACACAACAAGCACCTTGTGGATCTTGTAATCTCATCCTGACAATTGCCTTGTGGAACAACGTGTGAAGTCGTGCGTGTTTAACTAAATACTTCAGGCCCATTGGGGCAAAGAAACCGCTGGAAAAGCAGAAACATTTTTTTAATTGAAGTCGGCCAAAATTACCGCAGAGATTTGCCATCTGAAAAATTGCCTTGGAGATTTACTGTGTTGTAATTGCTTGATGTTTGTGTGTATTCTTCAATGTACGTCTGTTTCTCTGAGGACATATCCATCAGTCTCCAGACACCATAGGTTGTGTGTGTGTGTCTGTGTGTGTGCTTCAGCTTAATTGAATAGGAGTCAAAGGCCATGGCGTCCCCCTATAGTGCAGATTCTAAATGTGGTATGGAACCAAGGGGGAAAGGAGCTTAGAGATGGAGAGAGGGAGAGAGGAAATGAGGGCGAGATGACGATAACTTTGACATTCCTCTGAGACTTTCAATAGAGGGAGCGACAAAGAAAGAGAGCTAAATGCGGGCTCCCCGATGAGACGGAGTTTGAGAGAAAAGGAAAAATGGGAGCGATGAAAAGGGAAGGAGGAAGGGAGGGGGACTTTATCTAAATGTGTCTCTCCCCAGCGAGAGGGCTGGGAGACCAGGGGATCTGTCCTTGGTTCCCAATAAGCCTCTGGCAGGGAACCAAGTCAAGCAGCTAGCATTGAGCACATGGCACACACTACCACTCTGTCATTGTCTCCCTCTCGTCGCAGAGAGGTGACGGACGCGGTTAGCGCAGCGTACAGAAATGCAGCTGCAGGCGACACATTACAGCGCTGGGGTGGGTCTGGGTTATTTCTCATCAGATCGGTTTCATTAGCTTGACAAATGTTTGTATTGTGTTGTAAATATGTTCTAAGCATTACTTGTTCACGTTTGAGACGGTTAACAGTTCTCAGGAGGATTCTGTCACTGTTGCTTACTGAGTCCTCCGCCTCAGACGTTAGGAAATCCATGTCAGTCCATTACACGACAACAGTTTAGATCATGTTGATTCAGTTAGATGACCAAGTTTAATTGGACGTCACACACCATGAGTTTGCTTAGCTGAAGAAAATCTCCAAAGACAGGTTTACGTTTGTAATTGGTGTTAAATAGCTTGATTGAATGCACTGAAAGTCCTCCGTTTCCGTACGATGAGAGAAGGTTGCCCGCAGCAGCGTGCATATTTGATGTGCATCAGTTTTGTAAAATACACAGACTTTATCTCCTTGTAAGAAAAAAAAGTATCTGCACAAAAACTTCACAAGGTGTCAAAATGTAAGTTTTGTTCGTACTTGCTATCTTGTTGTAAGGATTACTGAAGGATTTTCTCTTTTGTTGTATTATAATAATTTTGTGTTTATTGATGTATTTTTTGTAAATACAAGCTTTTTTGTTGCTACGGTGCACCTATGGTTTGATGTATGTGAAAAACAACATGCAAAAAGCAGTGCCACATACCTTCTCCTGTGTTTATGTGCATCTGTTCATCAGTGTTTGAAATCATTAGTCTTTATTGTATTGTAAGAGGCAACATAACTGTGATCATAAGTTTAGTTGTTGGCCAGTAAGGCTAGCTGTGTGTTCCTGTTTTCCAATATGTATGCTATGCTAAGCTAACAGGCTGCTGGGGATATATCATATATTAACTATTGTGGTGACACCATATTGGGGACCATAATTCACTTTGCTTGTTGTGTTGCTACACGGACCCTTTATGGGAAACACCGGTAGCGTTAGCTATTCATTCCTGCTAGCTTGTCAATGAGAGCAGTTCATGTATTAACCTCCGAGTGTTTAATGGATAATAAAGTGTGGAAGTCCATTCTTAATACACCGCCTCCGACTCCCTTTTCCCTAGTCACAGCAGTGCTTTCAGCTAAGTGCTAAGACGCTTACAATGACGATGCTAACATGCTAACGGTACTGTTCGCAGGTTTAACCTTTAAGTTTAGCTAAACACAAAGTAGGCTACAGCTAAGTTCAATTTGAACGTCATTAATTTTGCATTTGAAGTTTGACCTAAAGATAGCATTTAAAGAGATTACTAAATATATAAACTAATAATGGATGATAAAGAAGGGGACATGATAATCTACACATTTGTGGAGATATTTTGCTCAAAACCACAATTGTCAAATTGCTGCTGGCGCTAAATGAAAAGTCAGGGGGTAATCAAAATCATTTGGATTCATTTTCAGAGAACAAACAAAGTCTGTCAAATCATTCAGTAGTGTCTGAGATGTTTCAGACTGGACCACATTATCAGACCATCTGGGTGTCAGACTGGCATTGCTGTCCCTAGAGTCTAACAATTTAGTGCCGCTAGCAGATTTCTACAGAAACGTTATAATCCTGGGTCCTTGCTAGTGTAACAGGCCCCGCTATGCCGGCGCGATGACAGATGATATTATTATGAGCAGAGAATTCCTTTTACTGCTCGTTTGGCGGGTCTTGCCAGAATTTATTAACAATTGGCACAAAACAAAACACAATTGTTCTTGCCTTTTACTGCTCTCAATATAAACACATGTTCATGTCTTCAAAATATACTTGTATGCTTGAAGTATTTAAAATAAACACATTTGTGTATAACCAAGTGTTATTAACATCATGACTCAAAATAAGAATGTACTGCTTCAAAACAGATATTGGTGCTGACTTCAAACACTGATAATTACTTTTTCAGGCAAAGTATTAGCATTGGTCTAATATATGCTAGCATTGAATTGCCAGAATGGCAAGCTAACGACAGCTCCGTCATCACGTCAGACATTTTACGGTAAATAATAACAAAGCCCTTTACGGCAGTGTTACTCTGCCATCTACTGCCCCCTGCTGTCCATTGTTAAACAGGTAATATAAAATGATATTACATATAAACATAACATTGTGATCACACACTTTGTGTGGGTCACACTAGCAGCATCCAGGTCAGGCTGACCTGGATCAGTACCACATTTTGTATTTTTGGCTTTTTTATTATTTGTTTTATTTTCACGGGAAAACATTTTCCTGATTATTTGATGGTCTCAATTTATAGGTTCCTCTTGTAACTGATGGTTGTAATTAAACTTAAATAGACGGTAAAGCAGGATATGCTTTACGGCCCGTCCACACAGCGGCGTGCATTGTCGCTTGCTGGCGGCCGTGTCTGAAACTCGACCAACAACCAATCACATGAATCTCCCGCCCCTGACACACAAGCAGCGGTTTGATTGGCTAGAGCTTGTACCGGCATATCATTCGATTGGCTGACGCTTCTGCCGAGGCTTCAAAAGTTGAACATTGCTCAACCTTTGCAGCGAGCCATGCCAGCAATGCTCCTCGTCGCTTCCCACAATGCAGTTTGGCGAAAAGTGACGTCACCCCATTCAAAGTGAATGGTGAAGCGTCAACGCACGCTGTTGTGTATACGGGCCGTTAGGGCGTGGCTACCGTGTGATTGACAGGCCGCTGACATGGTGTTGTCCAGTTGGGCTGGTTTTTAATCTTATAACTTTAAACGTTTGAGAGTGTGTTTTCAATTCATGATACTTAAATATAACGTGTTGGTCGCTTATATAAGTCTAATTAAGTGTTTTATTGTACTTTGCTACACTCTCTTGTGTCCCTTTTAGTTCCACACAAATCAAGGTTGCAACCACTAAAAGGATAAGCTGTAATAAGACCCCTCCTGTAGCTCCAGGTTTTAAATAGTTCAGAGTGTAATAATCAGCATTCTTCAATAGATAGACTAAACAGCTGAGGACACTGAATCACAGTTGTTGACGCTTATGGCTCGGGGTCATCTACACTCCGAGAAGGATGTGTTCCAGGTGTCCCACAACAATAGCTATCTCTGACAGAGAGCTGCCCGGTCACAAACTGGTAACAACAACAAAATGCTAAATGCCTTAAGGGTGATAGCGGCTGCCCAAGGCTAGGCATCTGCGTCAGAGGGCGAAGGAGGACATGCAGGGCAAATGATTCCCTGACAGTTGCTATATCTGTAAATCTGTGATATCTTTTCCTTGTATTACCATCTCATCTTAACATGTTGCTTCACTGCTGCACTCCCCGACCTGCTGATTTGAACATGGTCAAATCCACTGAGGAGGAAAAAGGTCCTGACCCGGGGAATGTTCATGTAGGTGGACAAGAAACTACATTATGAGGTCAAACAGAAGACTCTCCTACTAAGGGAATAAAGATATTGAACCGTTGCTTACTCACTCTGTCATAAGAAATATTTTGTTGATCTATTTATTATTAGACGCCATTTAAACTGTCACACAAAATAAATATCATATAACAATACGCTCCTTTATCCATCATGGAGAGGCTGGTCCTAACGCGGGAAATGAGTCAACATTTGAGCTCTTCTTGGTTTACTGTCAGTCAATGTTTTTTAATCAGTTTTTGTTTAGTATCCCGAAATAAGGAATGTGGTCATACAAGCTTATTAGATGTTCACGTTTTGTTCTGTGTTATTAGACATTAAAATAATACTCCTCTGGTAAATTGTAAATGTCTGTATTCAATGTTTCATAAAAAATGGTGGCGACGTAAAGTTGTTCCCCAAATTGTTCCTTAAATTGAAGTCAAAGACCACAGCAAGGCAAACTGTTTCAAACATCAGGCTATGAACCTTGGTATTTTAGAGGCAAAACCATGTGGCCATTGGTGGGGTCACTTTTCTGACAAGGCCATTGCAGCAAGGACATTAAATAAAGCAATAATTAAGTCCATGGAATAATTGTACTTTAAGGGTTAAGGATGATTGTTAGTAAGTAAATAAGTATTACTGTCAGTGAAATAAATACATACAAAATAAGCATCAGGGTATTCTAATAGGGCTCTCCATTATGAAGCAATGCTGTCTACATTAGATGTGTTCAACATCCTTGATCATACAACAGTTCAGTTTAAACGTGTCACAAATCAAGTGTGAACAATGGAAGGCTGCTTACTTTAAGAACCATGCCACTGGAATGAAATTCAAGCTGAAGTTAGACACATTCTCAGCTATAGTTGGTGAACATCGTGGAGCATTCAGTGTTTCTGTGTGTGGACAGATGTACAGTGGGTTTATCAGACCTTTTGTGCCCTTTGCAAACAGCTGCCTACTGCAGCTGAAAAACAAGTTGCATAAGTGAAGTGGAGTGAAGCACAGCACTAATGTTGAGGACTAGAAAACAAACAGAATAAGCTGAGAAAAGAGACGGAGTCAGGGAATAGTTCTTCACTGTTTCATCACCACAGGAAACCCGTAGTACACTGGCCATATTCAGGGTGTGGCCTGGGCCAAGGGAGAATCTGCAGGTTGGATACACACACTTTCCATTCCAATGGAGGGAGGAAAGACATTCAGAAGGACTCTGTTCTGATCTAACTTGTTTATTTGGACCACACAACATCTTATGTATGCATGGGTTCACACTTTGAGTTTGTCTCTGCTTCCGTTGCATTACTAGTGTTGAAAAGCTTGAACAGGATTTACTATTAAAAATGTAAACAACTGTGTAAAAAATAAAAACTGTTTCAAGGTTTGACTTTGTCGCTGCATGTCTGCCACCCATCCAGCTGTCTCCTCAACTGTGCATCCATCAACTGGCATGACTAAAAGGAAGATACGATGCCTAGAATTGCTCTTAGAGAAGAATAAGGGATAGCTGGAAAAACAAAGACATTGTCTTAGTCTTTCCACTAGAACAGTGGTTCCAACCTAGGGGGCGCCAAAGATCGCAGGGGGGGCGCCAGGCCTCAGATGATTTGAGGCCAAATATCATATTTAGACTTTATTTTTTTTTACATATAATTGTAAAGCAATACATGATTGTCGCTAAAAGCCTTGTCTCTACATTAAAATAAAATATAAAAAATAATTGATTAATTAATTTGAATAAAAATTCAAGTTAGTATTAAAGGCATAAAAAGACAGAAATGTATAATTGTTTCTTTAATAGAAATGTTTCTTCTTCTTCATAAAGTGTCCAAACCAGGCTTTTCTGGATAAGCGCATTTTTAAAACATAGTCATTGTCCATGCCGGTTTCAGTTGGATTATTTGTCACAGTTGCTCCGATCAGATCGGTCTCGTCCATTTTGTAGATTATTTACGACTTTTGAATCCACATAAACACATCGGCAACATCCGGCTTACTTTGAGCATGTGTTTTAAACAGTTTCATCCCTTTGTGAATTGTTTCCACTTGCGCCGTCCTTTATTTTCTTCATACAGCGGGAATCCAAATGAATTAATCCTGAGTCCAATAACCATCAAAGTCACTCCAATAGTGCTCCTTAATTACGCTTTCATCCTCCTTTAACAAAATACTTCACATTCATTCAGTTTGTGACGGTAGTTGTAGCATTTTTGAGACTTTGAAACTTTAATTACCGCTGTTGCACACCCCCCCCCCCCCCCCCCCCCCAACAAAAGGGGGGGGGGCGCAACTTCCAACAGGAGTCATTTGGGGGGGCTCTTGGGAAACAAGGTTGGGAACCCCTGCACTAGAAGATGCCTCAGCCAAAGCTATGGCCGTATTTCAGTGCTAATCTTTTAGAACCGTTCATTCAAGCCAACCTCGCCAATATTTTAGCAATCATATTAACCTTGCCAGCCAACATCTCAGCATTTTTATTGGCGCCCCCGGCCAACATTTTGGCATTATATCAGCCATGTTGCATCTGTTCATCGTCCCAACATTTGAGTTCCTGTCTGCCCTTCCCCCCCCAAACTCCATTCTGGTCCCTACGCCGGCCAAAGAAGGATTGTTTTATGGCCAGCAACAGTAAATTACCAGACGTAGCTTCTTGCTTCATTTAAGTCAGGATCCTTTAGACAAGTGAGACGAGGAGGAAGGGAGGGCCTGTCTCGGGAAATTCTGCCCAAAAACCACATTTGACAATAAACATTGTATTTCTTCAACCTTGGGGTGTTATTTTTGTGACATTCAGGTGGATTAATTAACCATAGTGTATTGCAAAACCCTCTCTGTCACAACCTGTCACGATGATGCATCCCCTTCATGATTACTGTCTGAAACAGGAAAAGAAAAGGCAGGTTCTTTCTCCTCCAGTAACAATACATTCTCTTTCAGGCTCAAGGAGGCATTGAGTGATGTGAATGGGGCTGAGGTGAGCTCAAAGCATTTATTGTTATCGCCGCAAAGCCACTGGGGAGCTCAGCTTACATCCATTGCCTCATCGTCTGTGATCATGCTTGGTTTCTAATTTTCACAGAAAATATCACAGCAGAAATCGACTTCATTCTCCCTTTCGTTTGTTATTAAGCAACAGTCATTTGTCACACTGTTATGCCCTGAGGCGGAAACATAATGTTTGGTGGATTTGCCAAATGATCAGGTGAAGTCATTTTCCTAGCAGGTAGGCCGAATAATGGCTCAGGGCTTCAGTTAAGACCCCTTTTAGGTGGTGACTCACATTGACATTGTTGAGCTGATTAATGTATCATTTGAGAGCCTCAGCTGACCTGAAAGACTTCAATTGAAGTCCATTACAGTTTGAGCCAGTT
This sequence comes from Gobionotothen gibberifrons, assembly GCA_943591055.1. Lineage (NCBI taxonomy): Eukaryota > Metazoa > Chordata > Actinopteri > Perciformes > Nototheniidae > Gobionotothen > Gobionotothen gibberifrons. The sequence goes on along the minus strand of CALSBZ010046818.1, from coordinate 442,845 downwards.
AGTGTTGACAGTCAGGGGACAAAATCATACAGTGTGTGTCGTGTATTGATTCTTCTTAGGGATGCTCCGATCGATCGGTCACCAATCGAGATCGGCCGATACTCACTCTCTACCGATCGATCGGTGCTCTCTAAACATGCCGATCACGAGAGCCGATCGCATGACGTAAAATACATGACACTTTTCTCTGTGCGCGGCTAAACAAGCTCGCCAACATGGCTTCACCGGTCTGGCATTATTTTAAGGTGTCCGAAAAAGACAGTAAAATAGCGGAATGCAACGAGTGTGAAGCAGAAATCCTGCAGCTCCGCCTGCCGGACCGGTGAGCGGAGCGAAACACACAAGAGTTAGACCTTACACACTTAGCTATTTTATCTACCTCTGGAACAAGCTAAACTAGTTATACATATGTTTATTCTTCGGGTCACTCATTACTGGATCAGTGAGCTGCGTGAGATAGGATACTGACAGGCTGTCAGGAGAGAGAGAGAGGGGGAGAGAGAGGGGGAGAGAGAGGTGGAGAGAGAGAGAGAGAGAGAGAGAGAGGAAAAGAGAGCGCTTCGGCTCATTTCTCCCGTGAAGTGAATGTTAACTTGAATAATGTACTTCATTTGAATGTAATAATTAAGTTGATTGTTGTTTGTGGAAGCTCCAGTGAATAAGCATTAACTGAGTTTTAAACATCACTTTAAATGGAAGATTTAAAGTGATGTTTAAATCTTCCATTTAGGCCCCGCCCACTCGATCGGATCGGCGATCGGTATCGGCCGATACTGATTCCGGCGATCGGCCCCAAAATTGGCGATCGGAGCATCCCTAATTCTTATTGTTTGTTTTCTGACCAAATCATGGCCTTTTACTGTCTTGTTTTAGGATTTAGCTCCAACACTTCGAAGGCCTACTTACAAGTTGAAGCTTTTGGGCACAGCTTCTCAGGGAAAATCTCAGATGTCATAGAAATGGTTTAGTTGTCATCATCCCACATAGATAGGTGTGTCTAGGGAGAGAACGGTAATCTCTAGGGTAAGATGTGAATGGCCCTTTTGAGTCATTCACTGACTCTTTCTCTGCAGGTATATACAAATACTTCCAATGGCGTCCAATGGCAAGACATATGTCAAGAAGTGAAAAAGACACACAGCCAGACACGACACACAGCACAAAAACAAGTCCTGTAGTACTAAGACAATCCTGGTTCCAGCCACGTTTAATTTGCCAATTTAGATAACCAATCAGAGCAGACTGGGCTCTGGTTTCAGACAGAGGGTGATAGGAGGTGCTGCAGCACAGGCAGTATGAGAACAATAAAGACCTTATTGAACATTAAAGCATGGAGACATGTCCCAGTAGAGACACAAAATAAAAATGTGAAACCTGAAAACTAGCAAAATAGGGCCCCTTTAATAAGCTAACCAGACAGTACATTTGTAAATACAAAATGTAAAAGACAGATGAGATATAGACTTTTTATTGCGATGTAGTTTTTCTGATTTATATTATTAATGTTACATGACATTACATTCTACAGTATTTAGCTGACGCTTTTATCCAAAGCGATTTGCATGCATTCAATACCGTAGCCATGCCTACGGCAGAGTGTGGTGCTAACTATCTTGCACAAGGATACTTTGACTGCAGGGGCTGGGATGGAACTGCCGACCCCCTTATTTGCAGATCAGCACATGTATCCCCTGAGCCATTTGGAGCCCCTTGCCTCCAGTCATTTTGAAAAGTGGCCCCAGGGAAAAGCACTCTGAGTATACCTGCCATAGAGGGACAAGGAACCGGGGAACAGGGAGCTATGTTGTTTACGGCAACACTACCAAACGTTATTTTTCCCTGTCCTGAGGAACCTGTTCAAATGAAGGCAGTTCACAGTATTATTGAAAGAAAGTTGTAATAAGTGTAGGGTGCTTGGCCACATTTGTTCTTGGAGACCCAAAATGATGCACTGACTACTACATTTTGGTTGTAATATTTGTTTCTTCCAAGATATTGTTGTCCTTTGTTAAACAGATGAAACACAGCAAGGGCTTTAGGTCAAAGTCTAACCCAGGCCCCAGCTACCTCTTAGCAGGTGTTAACGGTATATTGTACCCTTTTAGTTTACAGTTTCCCGACCTTACTTTCTAATGCCATGGGTTTTTTGGCGCCATTGAAAGTTATTTGTGTAAGACAGCACCCCACTTATCCTGGGAACCAGCATTGCATTGAACAGCTTGATGGCTACTGATACTCCCCTTACTGTGTTTCTCTCCCACTACGGATCACAGTGAGTCACTAAAACACCAAGCAGGCGGGGGGGAAGTCCTTTGTATAGACAACAAAAATACCACTTGTCTGGCTGAAGAACTCTACCATGACATCCCTTTTCATGAAACGTACTTGAACACATCCAATGATGGGCAAACTGTTCTGACTGGTTATACTGGGCTACACCCAGTTGTGAAACTGAAGGGCATCACATGCTCAGCAACTAAATAAAAGCTTTTATTACAAAAAAGAACAATCTGTCTTTAGAGTGTGACATCAGGCTGAAACTCATTTCCTCAGTGTTGGCCCTTTGTGTTTTAGTTTGGAGCTCGGCCAAGAAGTCCACGGGGACGACAAGGTGAATGGCCTGCTGATACCTTTAGTTGCTTATTTCTTTATTTCCAAGATTGTTTCTCTCCTATCCGTGGGGGGTTCAGGTCATGGACTAGTTCAGTGGCCGCCAATCTCTTCAGAGCAGCAGCTCACTTCCTGCCAGCACCAAAGGTCAGCAGCTCCAGTAATTGATCGAAAAGTCACATAAAGCCTTCAACATAAAAACATGTTTCAATAAAACGTAAGTAAATGCTGCTCATGGGTCTTACATTCATTCAAAGATGATCAAAAGTCAACTGAGTTATATGTATTAACTCAATTAGCATGATATTGAATTAAAAGATGCACATTTGAAGAGCAAGTAAGTGACACATCGTAAGTTGTTCGGTATCCTAGGTCCATTTGAGCTCTGCGCCCAAGGAGAGGTTAATCAAATCACACCTAGCTTCTTCTTCATGTAAGGAGGGAATTGTTCTGTATTTTGTGTATGCTCACACGGAAAGTGAAAACAGGAAGCAGTCGCAAAATGTATCTTATTTCTGCAAATAAATCACAAGCTATCATTCAATTAGAACAGCAGTATCCAGGCAGGCATTGTAAGAGACACAGCATGAACCCTCTGTTCAATTATCCACACTGACTTCCACTCTCGAGTTTAAGTTGTGTTCACACAACAGCATTAGTCTATATGATTTGCTCCATTACCTTACATGTTGTGTGTGACTCATTGCATTCAAGCAGGACTGAATGGAAAAGTTGATTTGAACTTCACTCTCTGATGTGGATTATCTAAAAATGTTCCTTAAAGGGTTAGAATAAAAGATCCACTTTTTGTATGCATGAACTTTTGTGTCATAATTTATATAAATGTTGCATCTATAATGGTTCTTACCAACTGGGGGATTCCATTCCAATGGTTTGGCCCCTTTTGTATTGATATCATGAATGCTCTTTTAGTGTTCAGTTAACCCCTGAGCCTGGTTTTCAGGCCTCAGGCTCGAAAGTGACATTCCCAGAACAATTGACTCTATCTTCTAAAAGGGGTAAATTAATAATCTTGTTTCTCAAAGCAATGATAAACCTGTGAGTTCAGTGAGCTCTGATCTGATGCTTCTTGACATGAGAGCAGTTTCCCAGCGGAGTGAAGAAAACACATGAAACTCCTCAGTTTATACTGTGTTTTGTTTCAATTAATGCATCATTTAGTTACAAATATGTGATATATCTGAACAACAAAGTGGACGATCCAATGAATGTTAAGTCATAATCCAACACTTCTATGTTCAATTTGACGTCTTATTTAATGTCGCCAACATTACAGGTTCTAGAAGTACATTTGTTGTTTCTATGGTTTACATTTCAACAGCTTACCCACAGTTATTAGAATGGGGAATTCGTATCAATGTTGTTCTACAAGCCATTAGCTCATTTGATTTATACTGTCACCGTAGCAACCTGCTCCAATCGACAGAGCGGGGGTTGATGTTGGCTGGCACGCAGGGTGTGTTGCTGTTTAGCACCTCTCCACCAAAGTCTTTACTATCAGTTGTGATTTCTCATTTTACGGTAGATGGGAAAATGAGCTACGGAGAATATTTGGAGTGACTCACATGCTGTGTAGGGTAAAGAGTACAGTGTTCTTTAATATGATGAAATATGTTAAACTAAAAAGAAGAAAGTGAACACAGCGTGAAGGGCTGACAAAACACAGGTGGGTGTTCCTGCTCTGGTTTAAAGTTGTTTTGCAAAAACACTGAGCTTTCATTTACACATGACTTTTGATGGTTTATGCTGCGTTTACATCATTTGGGATGGAAAGTAGCAATGGGTTTCCATGTATATGACTTTTAAGTCATCTAGCATCTCAAGATGGCCGCTGTGTTTCTAATTTTCACTCATCAATGGGGGGGTAACGGTGTCCACATTCGTCCCGTACCGTCACGGTTCGGACGTCACACGACGAATACACCTTTTTTTACGAGTGGGAAAAAGGTCTGTCACTCAGGGCAATATCCACTACACTATATATAATCCAGGGGGCGGTATTGCGCCTAAAAGCTGTTTGCCAGCCGCCCTTAAACAACAAATGAAGAAGAAGAAGAAAACACAAGAAGAAGAAAAGTTAGTATGGCGAGTTCAGATAACACAAAGGAGCTAGAACCCACCTGCTTCTTTTAAATCAGCTGTGTGGGAACATTTGGGGTTCCCTCTGGACTACAATAACGATGGAGTGCGAGTGGTGGATCGGACGAGGACGGCGTGTCGGCGTTGTTAGACAGCGGTGCGGTATGCTAATGGTAACACACGCCAAACATGCTACATCATATCAGAAGGCATCACCGAGATTTGCCCACGTGTACCGAACCGAAGGGCCCGTACCGAATAATTTCGGTACGAATACGTATACCGTTACATCCCTAGTAGGCCTACTTATTTCTGATGCTCTTAAATCTTACATTTGAATTGAATAGGACTGAGATAAACAACAGATCTAACCTTACCTAAATTATTGAAAATGTTGAGACACAACATCACAACATATCCAAGCATTACACATCAAAAAGCCATTGGCGGGAAAAAGCGAACAGATCATAAGCCAAATTGAAGATAGCGTTAAAGATAAAGGTTTACAAGTAAAACTTACAATTACTGTCCACATACTGGGTTTGAACAATGGTTATTATTACTTGTGTTTTATTATTTAACTTCATATAAGAGAACATAATGTACAAGATGCAACCAATATTAGCCTGTCAATATTAGCCTGTCAATATTAGCCTGTCAATATTAGCCTGTCAATATTAGCCTGTCAATATGGTCAACTGTTCAAGTCACTGTACAGGCCTCAATATGCATTACGTCCACTCCATCAGATTGCTTTGTGTTGTGTTCACCACCCTAATGTGATGAAGCCATTATGAGGGGACTCTCTGTCGGTCGGGAGGGAGGGGGGGGGGGCTGCGTGGTCCATCAAGAAGTGAAAGCCCATCATATCATTATAGTGGTTTTAAGATGAACCCTTCCTGTTACTGCAGGATCCAAACCATTTGGTTTTCAGTTTACTCCTGAGACACTTTCATTTGAATTCCAATAACCCGAACCCTATTGTGTTAAATATGTAAATATCATCATATGAGCTCAAATAATTGTGATGTAGTTTCAGAAAGTGCACACAGGGAAAAACTCTTGTAGATGTGTGAGAACCCCAAGTCAGGCTATTGTGGGGCTTTTCTGATTCTCAGCCCCCAGTTGTTATGACCGGCCCGTTGGCCACAACAGGAGAACAAGGAGAGACGCTCAAAGTTTCCAAAAACCATGGCACTTTATTGGCAACACCAAAAACAGGAGAGGATGGACGAGGGGAAAGGATCACGGTGGGAGTCCTTCTGCAGCAGGCTTGGAGAGAGTCATGACGGCCATGTGACTCCGGGCAGCTGGGCTTAAAGAGCACCTCGGCTCCGATCCCGCTGATTGGCCTCTTCAGCTCCACCCCATCGCAGGACCTGCAACACGCCTGCACACTCACAGGCCCCAGGCTCTGGCTCTGGTCACAACTACCAAGACATGCCTGAATAAAGTATTTAAAGGGGCCCTATCACGCTCAATTTCAAGTTTCATATTTGTATTTTGTGCCTCTACTGTGACTTTTGGGATTTTTGCCTTTGTAGAGCTAGAGAATACAGGAATGTTTTACTGTCCTCACTAATTCTGTTTTACCATTTATTTATTTAAATATCATGTATCCACTCTTGGTAAATTGATATGATGGCATACTGTATATTGTATACATTTTTGACAACCCAATAAAAACATTCCAATATACAAAGTGCACAAGGTACTCTCATTTGGAAGTGATTAAACAAATGGAAAAAGAGATGCAGAATATTTGGTAGTCCAGCATTTCCTGGACATGAAACTGGCAGCTCTGCATTCTTACAGGCTTCTCTCGTCAAACCAAACCAACTGCACATTTTTACAACATTGCAGGCGTTTGATTTCTCAAAGGTGCATGGGTTAGATTCTGTAGCAGAGTTCATCTCAAAACCTCTCCACTCACAGCCCCAACTCCCACAAGCTTTCATCGCAGCCTATTTTTCTGAGTGAGAACAGAAACTTTAACTCATTCATGTGTGCAAAGCTTGAAGACATGTATCTTTTTAGATATCATTGAAATGCCTCAGATCCAAAGGCAAATTAAATTGAAAAAAAGTTGTAGAAGAATGATCAGCTTCAATTATCCCTGCACAGATTGGAGTACATGTATGGCAGCCAAATGCACTGATTGCAAAAGCTCCAAAGCCCAGAACTTGCTTGTATTTATATAACACCTGTCAGTCAGTGGATTCCCTCAGTCCCAAAACCTTCATAAATGCTGCATACAAATCCACCGTATGAACCTCAACACTTTAATTTATAAACATAATTATTTTTCGTCTATTTGACTCTAAACGTGATCCTAATTGACTATGCAAGGTGCAATTATAATGTTATGCTTTTTTGATCAAGGCTTGAAACTAGAGATTAAGACTGTAAACGTATCAGGAAAAGGTTTACTGGGGTAAAGAATCAAGTGAGAAGTAAGGTCATTTTCTCATAGGCTTCTATACAATCGTTCCCCTTGTTCTATAATAACCAGAAGCCATATGAGCCATACTGTAAATGTATTCCATATCTGTTGTATTGATGTACCAAAGTAATGTAAATGTTAGGAACACCAAGGAGTACAGACAAGGGATCAAATTAAAGCAACAAATGTTGTATTTGGGACAGGACCATATTTACAATAGGTAAGACTCAACATTATTTAGAATTTTAAGGCACAATAGGATGATATTTAAAAAAAAA
>CALSBZ010046818.1:419483-429842 GCA_943591055.1 Gobionotothen gibberifrons | reverse complement strand
CATCCATCCATCCATCCATCCATCCATCCATCCATCCATCCATCCATTCTTCCATCCATCCTTCCATCCTTCCATCCATCCTTCCATCCGTCCTTTCCCTGAGCAGATCAACTAGCTCTAACTGGTGGAATTCAATGGCACTCCCAGGCAAGGGTGGAGATAGAATCCCTCCACCTGGTCCTGGGTCTGGTCCTAGGTGACTAGCAGTGGCGAAAGTGTATCACCCTGTAGTAATAAACGTCCATATAGTTTGGGCAAAGAAATACTGTTGCCCATGAACTGACAATGGGAAAGAGACACCTGTAAGTCTGCATATGTATGCACTGAAAATAGTTATGCATAATATTTCCTCTTTAAAACATGGATCCTACTGTACATGTTCTATCATGCAACCAATAGCATATTTAGCTTCTCTCCCCACATTGTACATTTAGATTAGATATACTATATTCATCACAAATTGGGTAAACATATTAAATAAAAGTATAAATACGAATGCAGTGAGGAAATGGATGATGAATTTAGATGCCACCACAAACTAGATGGCCCCAGTTTATAAAGGCGACATCGCCAGGATTATTTTTGTTATCTTCAACAACGTTCTTTCAGCTCCATGTTAGACAATACCCACATGTTTTCACTGGCCTTGTAGTACTCCTTGGGACAAGTAATCTGTGTGAAATCAATTCTTTTTTTAATCATGACTAATATCTGATGCCAAAGAAATAATGAAACAAACACAAAACATGTCTCACACAATAACAGATCATATCTGGAGAGTGTAATGTAGGAGTACATACGGCATTAGATAAGAATACCAACTTCAAAAACATATTTTGTTTTGTTTGGATGCAGAACAACATCTTGCTTTTCTTCCTGTCATGTTCATTGTACCAAAAGTAGCTGTTTGTTTCCCCTCCTCCTGGGTAAACACAACATCCATTATTGTAAGCCATTGATCACTTCTCACCTCCTACATAACACGTCTTTTTCGAGTGGTGTTCAGCGCGTGACTCAGTGAGAGACTCTGCTAATGTCTTCCAGTGTAAATGGAACATCATTTACCGTTCTTTAATAGAAGATCATTTCCATAATATATTGAAAAAGGCTGTCATCATCCTCTCAAAAATGAAAACCTTGTTTCTGTGAATGTCAGTTATGGTTAAGGGTTTTCCGTACGTGATAATTGACTAAGATCAGAGAAATGGCATACGTGCGTTCCGTGCGTGTTCTACTTTGGATCCCAAAGCCTTGGCATGCCTCTCTAAGAACACATATTCCACACAGACACAGATTACCATCACATATATATATGAATGGGTGCAAATCAGATGAGTCTTAGCCAATGGACGATGACTCATTGATGCCTTCCACTGATGATGCGCCATGTCCCAATACATCATTCTCTTTACTTTGCAGCCACATAGTGACACGCAATTATGAGAAAACCGGGAATAATATGCAATAGCACTATATCTTTCTCTTTACATAGAAACCTTAAATATCCTTTGGGTAAGTATAGCATTCGTATACTCACGGACACATGGCAGATATGTGGGCGAGTGCCGAGTGGTAAAAGATAAAGATAAAAGTACACATGTACAAACCCAGCTTGATTGCTTTTCTTAAAAGGGAAGAACATTGCGTTACATGTGGGCTATCCTGTGCATCTGGCACACCTGTGCCCCCACCTGTGCCCCCCCCTGTGCCCCCCCCTGTGCCCCCCCCCCGCCCCAGCCATGACTCCACTCAGGAGGGATTCCCCCATCATTTTTGACAGCTTCTCATCAAGGGGGTCTCCTGTCCCGTGCCCACACTCTGCCTGCGTAAGGCTGTGTGCATTTTTTCACTAACTTTTTCTGACCGCTTTTTTATTTATTTTGGTGACGATCCGAGCTCCTGAGGCAGCTGCGTTCACAGCTTCATGGGGGGTCGAGCTGAACCACTGGCTACATTTACCCCACAGCATTTGGCTCACTTTATTTGCACCTCGGCCACTTTTTGGAGAAAAAAACAGTCTAGCTTCATGCTAATCTTTAGCTAAATAATTCACATGGTTTTACACCTTGCTAAATAACCAACATGTATGATACATATTTTCATGGATACATTTGCTTTGACATAACAGTTATTATACCTGACATGTTGACAATTTACAAGCAAAACATGATTTATTGGGAAAAAAACATATTTACCACTTTGCCATGTGCTCCTCTCCATCACAGCCCAATATAAATGATGGGTGCTTCCTGAATGTATGGTCACATGACAACACATGTTCACAGTTCTCTAGATAAAGGGGGTGGGTCAACATACCCACTGCTCATCTTACTCCACTCTCCCTGCAATAAGGAGCATTTCCAGAGCACCAAAACATTCCTATTGTCTAAAGCAGTTGATGCATTGTATAGTGTATGGCTGATCCATGCACGAGGCCGTGCCTAGCATGTTTAGGCAAGTATTCCACTTGGTAAAGAGGGCAGCTCCAGCCTGATAAAGGATGCTGATGTCACTGTTCATCTTGCTTGTGTTGTTGTATGCCCCCATCCACTACAGCCAATATCCATCGTTTGTAATTTAATATAAAAGGCACAACACAGCTAGCTAGCTATGAAATATTTGTCGTCAATGCAAATGTTCAAACAGTCTGCAGACAACCTAGTTCCTAGAGCCATAAATGTAATTGTCATATGTTGTTTCTAAAGCTTAGCTGGCCTTGTTCAGATGTATTGGAGAGTCCATTCCCCCAGACGACATACCAGTAAGTTAAGTAACTTCTCTACACTGACACGCAGTAGGAGTTCCTTTTGGCACCTTTACAGTGGGAGCCATTAATGGCCAACTGGCCGAGAGGCTCCGCAGAGCAGTATCACTTTATTAATTAGGATGTACAGTGCCTGCTTTGAATCCAAAGTGAGTCAATTAGTTAGCATATTCACTTCAGCGCAGCACTCAAGTCCAAATGCCCTTTAGAATCAAAAGCGTGGACATGTTGGATTTCTGCTCTGCTGCTTTTTCCCTTAGTCTCTTTATTAGGGGCCTTTCATACAAATCAGATTTGGAGTATTTGAGACGGACAAAAGCTAAAACTTATTTTACAGTACCAGCTTCTGGAAAGACAACTAAAGCATATTAACAATGTTACAGATAGGTAGATGCTGCGTGATATAAAGCAGGGGTTCCCAAACTTTGCCATGCCAAGGACCCCCATATAGCAGTATCCTCTGGCGGGGACCCCCCTGTTGCAATTTTTTTTTTAACGATGTGTACAAGTGCCTCCCGATGGAACATGCAGTGCGTTGCCACTACATTTGGGGCCTTCTGCCTGATCGAAGCTGTCACTCCGCTTTCTTTGCCGGTCATAGCCGCTGCCCCATCTGAGCACACACCCACACAACGAAACCAGTCAAGTCCGTTTGAGACGATGTGCTCATCTAAAACTTGGAAAATGTCTCTTCATGTGGTCCTACCTTCCAGTGCTTTGCAAAATAATATTTCCTCAACAAAGTTGTCTTCTGACATTTGCTCCATCCGTGCTCTCATCCAGCTGCAGAGCGAAACATTCACTAGCTCTCACTTGCTCCTAAAGCTGAGCAGATACTCAGTTTCACTCTCAGTAGCGGCAGCTCGATTCTGATTGGCTTGAAGGGCGGTCGTGTGATTTAAAAAAAATGATATTAAAAGAGTGGCATCAAAGGACACATAGATTGATAGATATGCAGTTATTAATAACATCTAAAAAAAATAAAATCCCGTTTCCCTCAAACTTTGCGTGACCCCCCTGGCGGCCCCCCCGGGGCATACATACATACCCTTATGTAGTTTAGTTACAACAGTTAGCAAGCTAGCTAGCAGGCTAACAACTATCCCAATACAAAATACAGGGACAAACACGGCTCATGACATTCTGGATGAGTAAAGTCAATGTTTCTCTTACTAACTATAGAAACATGTTGACATGAGAAGCCCCACTCAAGACACACTTACGTGCTTGCTCTGTAACTTGTAAGCATATCCCAGGGCTGTTATCGGAAGATGAAGTTAGCTTGTTTTGCCCGTTGCCGCTTTAATGTCAACAAGGAAGAGAAGTCTTAAAGTGCACTAAATAATGGAGAAATTGAACATCTAACAAACCAACACAGCTTTTTCTTCTTTCTCTCTTTCTTTGTCTTGACAACGCCAACCCTCCCCTCTCATCTCCTGTCCTCCCTTGGCAATAGCACACTGGCTTGTAGGACATTAGTCAGTAGAAGTTAAACCATATGGCACATAATATGTACTTGTAATGAGCCGGAGTGGCACCATGCGTGGAAACCAAATGATAACTGCCTCCCTTTGTGGCAGCCCAATATGATGATGTGGGGGGTGAGAGAGCCACCTGTTCGTGTCCGCTGAATCATCTACCAGATGTCTCGTCTTCATTCTTTTTGGTCTCGGGTCGTTCTCCCATTCATTTCTCTATTTCCCTTTGATTCACGAGAGTATTAGAAAAAGAAGGCGAGCAGCATAAAAGTGTAAAGCTAATTTAAAACCAAGAGTGTGCAGGAATGAGATGCACAATCTTCCTCTGTGTTCCTCAAACTCATGAACTGTCATAGCTCCGTGACTCTGCCAAATGTTCGTGCCCATTCAGTGAAGTGCTCAAATCTACCGCCAACCATCATGCATCATTGATGCTAACTCTGTTTCGCTATCACCCGCTCTTGTTTTCAAACACGTTTTCCTTTGGCTTGATGAGGTTAGTATTGTGAACTGAACACATTCACAACAGTTATATTTTAATATCGTTAGGTCAGTGCTTCACTTTAAGTGTTGCTCGTGAGGTGTGAATGCATCACAACTATAAAGGTCTGAGACAAATATAATTGTTTCCCTCTATTGTGTTTACCCGAGATATTAATCTACATCGACCCCTAAGATTGATTTCCATTTGTTATTTGCTGATCTAAGTCGCATGTTGCCATTTGGAAACGTCAAGTAGAAAGAAGCATTTCTTAGGCTGCATGTGCCGTTTATTTAAGTTAGTGGATAATGTTAGTAATTTAAATCAATGTTTTATGGCATAATTTAGTTTAGACATGCCATCAGTTTAAATGCTGACTTATACTGAAAAAACTGAAGTTTTCGCGCACAAAGTCTGATGTCAAGCTTTTATTTTGAAAATACTTCCGGTTAGAACCAACCAGTGATTACAAGTTTATTTTGAAAAGCTATTCCGGAAGTTATCTCTGAAATACCGACAGTAACTTGACCTCAGTGTTTGACCAAACGTAAACGTTTCTAGTCGTTAAAATGAAATAAATAAGAAGTGATGAAAGAGAATGTGTAGAGAAGAGGCGTGTTTAGTCATGTGTTGAATGTACAATGTAAATATCCTCTGTAAAGTGTGATATCGGACATTGGAGAAACTAGCGGAAGTGTCCAGCAACAAAGCCAGCTGGCAACGGAGGAGGAGCGACAAGGGAGATATTTAAGAGCTGAACGTGTTTTGCCCCCTCTCTTCTTCACCTGATCCCGGAGGACACGCTGCAGCTGTGTTCCTCCACTGACTGCTTTCTGTCTGATTCACTACCGTGCCTTCATTTGATTAAAGTAACACCATTTTGAAACTTTTAGTCGAGACTCATTGATCTCTTTATTTTAAAACTTCTCTCCTGGACGCAAGAATAACGAATAAGCTAACAATAACAATGGCTGTGTCTCCATTACTAACTAACATAACAATTACGTAGAGGTTATTTACTTGTCCTCTACCCCTGGTAGTGTGCATCGCCCCTATCGTTTATTTGTGTTACAACTTATACCAGATGCTTTTTCAAAAGTCAAAAGTCAAAACTCTGCTACTAGGATTGTCTCTCTTTGTTTTGGGACGGAGAGAGCCTTTGTATTGATCCAGTGTTGAAAGGGAGGAGACAGAGGGAAGGACATTGCCTAATGGTCCTGATAGTTGGAGTGGAGTCCGTGTCGGGGCGCCAGCTGTAACCACTGATCGACGGCCCTGCTGCTAGAATCTGAACTCACACCGGTTCATCCCTTACACTGGCATCCTGTTGTGGGTTTTGAGGTGTTATTGATGACTGACAAAGGCCTAAAGGGGCTTGCTCAAAGCTATGTGTCCAACCTCTTATCGCCGTATGTCTACATGTATCACAGCGACGTGCAGTCAGTGGAGGCAGGGGAGGCAGAGCCTCACCTGTCATACTCCAATGTAACGGAAAAACAACTAAAGAAAAACTAAAGAGTAATAATAATAAAATGTCTCCACTGATCTATGATGTAAGTGTGATTTATGTATGATTCCAATCGCTTTTTAAAGTCAAAATCAGCAAATTTGCCGAGCTCCGCTACAACTACGGGTAGCGATGAGAAGTGAGGCAGGGACGAGCTCTGCCTCTCGTAAGCCGACAGTAACTTGCTGGAGCACGGGCACTAATTTAGCGCGGGCACTTATTTTGTGAGCGCGCTCAAGCCAGTTACTGCGAGGTAAGGTGAGGCACAGATGAGCTCTGCCTCACCTCAGAACGCGTCACCCCACAGAAACTGGCTGGAAAGTGGGCACTAAGCGCATCCCTGTGTTACCATCTCACTGTAGGTCACCAATGTAATGTTTGTAGATCCCTTTATTACATTTATCCTCGCCATCCATAGTCTCTAAATAACTTATTTCACGTATGATATTTAGGCTCGCTGGTCTCATCATACAACGGCAATGAAAAAAGCACCAGGAGAGGCAGCCATAACCTCTGCCGCCCTGAAGGGGGCGCACGTGAGCCCACAGGTTCTTGTTACTACTGTTATTCTACGCAGAGACGGGAGACACAAACAACTAGACTTTTGAAACTAGAGGAAGATAAGGAGGACTTTTACAAAAAACTAATAGAGATTGTTGTCCAGAAGGAGAGCATGGACTTCAAGTCAAGGTAAGACCACAATTGTAATGAAAATGGGATCTTACTAAGAGAGAACAATCCAATATTTAGATGTTGGGTGTCCTTTTGTTGAACGGTCTGTTTCAAATGAATCGAAGCATCAGACTAAAAAAGCTTTTGAAAATAACCGATTATTTCGGTTAAGGTCAAAATATAATATTTGTAAATCTGACTCTGAAAAAGTCAGTGCCTCACCAGCCATGAACCTCACCGCACGTCACTGATGTATCATCATTATTATTATTACCAGTCAACCAAACCAAAATAAGCAATGATGAAACAGTTATCTTTTGACTAAACAGATGTATCTTCATAGTCTTTAAATGGTGACCAATCATAGCTAACGTAGGTCTGTTGGTGGGAAGCCGTAGCAAACAGTAGCCATTGCATCCATTTTCAAATGTCACCAACTGTGTTCTGGTTTCACAGTCAACTCAACACTTTGTAAAAGGTTACCAAGGCCCGAAGGCCTGGATAGTGAAACACATTAGGTCTACTGAGTCATATGTGGTGTGTTTTTTAGAAAGATGGTGTAAATGAGAACATTTTGTTTATATATGAAGAATAAAAGCATCAAAATATTTAATTAGAGTCCAACTAAAATCACATTCTTTTTTTAAGTTAAATTATAATCGATTTTTTATAAATCATAGGAAGAAAAGGGTATTTTGGGACAAGAACTAAAGAGAAATGAAACAATGTTGGAGCTATATGTGATGGAGACAGCCTGTTGTTAGTGGTATTCCAGCATTTACCCTGATCCAAGGAGAGATGATGGCAGGGTTAGAGGCTGTTTAATGTGATGCAGAGGAGACGCTAGTTCTATACCTGGAAACTATCGTTAGCTAGCTAAAGCTAACTAGCTAAAGCTGCCTGTGTCAGGTTTCTGTTATCCACACAGACAGCCAGTGGTGGAATGTAACCATGCACATTAACTTGTATTGTACTTCAGTACTATTTGGATGTACTCTACTTGAGTATTTCCGTGTTGTGCCACATCTACTTTTACTCCACTCCATTTTGGACACCAATATTCTACTTTTATGTAACACTCATGGTTACTATAGTTTCTTTCTACATATAGAATGTATATGCTATTTATATGATTAATTAATGAACAGATAGCCAGCACCATCATGAAAGCAACAGTACAAATGTCTCCTTGTTGGTTGGCAGCGGGGAACCGTCAGGGCCTTCAAGGTATTCAGAGAACACCCTGGAACACTCACATGAAACAAACAACAAATCGATTTAATGATATAAATAAAATGAATAAATGAGAATCGTGTCTGTGTTGTTGATCTGTAATATTACAGTGTTACGTTGATTTGATTCTCCTTCTCGGACTGTGCACTACGCATTTCAGTGGTTTTGTGTTAGAAAGGAAAGCAACCAATCAGATCTTGTCCTTCAACAAGGTATTCTACATCCTTGATCGAAGGCCCTGGCCGTTGCACTGAATGAGAGCGTACGTTTGGACTGACAGTTTGATCAACCAAACCAATTGATTTGTAGCCAATGGGCGTATTCTTTCAGAGTTCCCCTCGGTTCCAGGTGCTCTAGAAGGCCCGCTAGTTAACTGGCTCGAGACAGAGGATCTAGATGAATGCCACGAAGCAATTCATGCCGTTTTATTGTTTTTAACGTTGAAATGGCAAGTGCAACAGGTGGAGATGAAGTTGTTGCAGAATTGTTGTGAGTACTCTTTTCAAGACGACAATTCAGTGAAAAGACGGACATTATAACGCCGGGGGGGGCGGCGGCGGAGGGGGGTGTGTGTGTGTCTACCAGCCCACTCTCTTCAGTCTGCGTACAACTGACTCGACTTTGCAAAGGCGTGCAATAGATACGCAGAAGTCAGTTTTTGCGTGCATACTTTGCAAAGTCGTGTTATTTGTACGCATTCTGGTGAGATCGGGTTGGTGTCTACAGAAGGTCCAGTTGTGATAGACACGGTTCACCACTGTTGGTCGGATACTTTTCTTTCAAAGGAGATTTACATGCTGTAAAAAATAAAAGTATCAATGTTCCTTTAGTTGGATTTAAAATTGAATTAGCAGAGGAAAAAAACGGATGAAAGATTTATGAAAGCTTCGAGGAACGTAATACGCTGCTGCTTAAGAAGGTCGGGCAGACACCCAATGTTGCAGCTACAGTACCTACAACAATATTAATTATAGTTAACATTTAATTTACAGACCACACATGTTCTCCACATGAATACACACACACACACACACACACACACACACACACACACACACACATGCAGATCATGCTTCCAAACAAAAGATGGCATTTTGACATTAAGAGGAAGAGAAAAACACAAATCCCTCCCACTATACCTGGGATTCGCGCCAACACACACTCACACACCCTCTGTCTCTAACTCTTGGTAGAACAGGAGGGCTCAGATGGTGTGTGTGTGTGTGTGTGTGTGTTTCCTCCCACCTCCTCATGTCTTGAATAGCTGTCTTCTCTTTTCCCAGTTGCTTCCTGTCCTTGTCTCTTCCCTCCTTCCCGTTGTCTCCCCCTCTTTTCTTTAAATGTCTTCTTTCTTTATGCTGACTCTGCTCCTAATCTCCCTTTGCTCTTAGCGTGCCAACTCAACTTCCTCCACCTGGAAAAGAAAAGGAAAAAGCAATAAGTGTTATTACTGTCACTGGCAGGGGAGGACATGTTGCTCTCATCGGGGTTGGACATGTGAAGCATGTTAAGGGATAACAGAGTGTATGTTTGTGTTAACAGTGTTGCAGCCGGTGTTCATGGTGAGAAACTAATGTATAGTTGCACAAACAGATAATACATTCCAAGGAGGCGATGCTAAACATACAACGCTGTCACAATATTGTTGTCGTAGACACTTAAAAAATATATATTGGATCACCTTTCTGACAAAACACGCATTATTTGACACAGGCTTTATTGCTCCATTGAGATCAGTGCATGGATCTGAATGGGGATGGTGTTATCGGTACATTCTGTAGCAGAGGCTCACTTTGGGTCCTTGGGAGGATGTCCTTCCTGTTGGAAATGAGTTGGATTAAGAACTCTGAATAATAACCAATATCCCAAATTAAACACATGTATGTTGTTACAATGTTGAAACTATCAAATACTGCCTCCATTTCATTGCAATGTATCTTTTTTATTTGGAAGAATGTATTTTTTACTCAACTTTTCTGATCCCTGCTCCTCCTTCTCTTCCCATCCTCTTGTTGAAAAGTATGCTCAGCTTCTTTCGCCTCCCGTTCTCCTCCCATGTGTCTGCCCTGTTCGAGCGCCCTGTCTCCTCCTCCACCTCGTCTCAAGGATGTCCTGGATCTGCAGCTACGCCATCACCATGGGGACTGTTACCGAGGAGACCATGAGCAGAGCGATAGGGGGGCCGTCAGAGCAGAGCTGAAGCTTCATGTGGCCTTCTTTGGGT
>CALSBZ010046818.1:406964-418439 GCA_943591055.1 Gobionotothen gibberifrons | reverse complement strand
GGGGGGGGGGGGGGGGGGGGGGGGGGGCTAGTGGAGCCTTGCAGCGGAGAAACTGTGGCGCGCTTACACTGTAGGTGCGCCGCGTTTGGGGGTGCGGGGTTGCGTCCATTCGCGATGTCTCGCTGTCTCGCAGACCCCACGCAGCAACCAGGAAATGAACCCAGCTCACACTGTCCGCTCCTCGGAGCAGCGAGCCCCCCAACGTCCCCCCAACACGGCACCCAGACCCCACGCAGCATTCTCCTCTGTTTGTCATTACTGGTGTCATTTGCTGGTTGCTAACAAACGCCATGGTAACACATAATCACTGATAACGGTGGTGGACTCATCAGAACAGAGTGGGCTCACAGGGAGGGGGGGGGGGGGGGGGGGCGTGTAGGACAGAGAGTGAATACACAGACTATACAGAGATGCTGTATGAGAAACCAAAGTGAGTTTGGAACATTGAACAATGTGAATGTATTCTAGTAGACCTCAACAATGGAACTATGATCAGTAGAAATGGCATGGGACCTTTAATGGACGGATGTTGCCCTCACCATACGTCGTACCATTCTTGTGAACCGATATCTCAGGAACACCAGGAGGGAATTTCTTACAACTTGGCACAATATTTACCTTCAACACAAGGATGATGTGAGTCCATTTGGTTGGTTAAGAGTGAAGATCTTTGAGACATTAAGCCGGTCCCAATCTGGTGAAGGCAATATCTATGGCAAGCCTCAGGGATGTTTTTCAAACCTGTAACAAACGTCCTCTCAGGCTGAAAGACAAACTGATTTAGAATGAAGAGGTCAAAGTTGACATCTTAAAAGAGACCAATTTGTAAATCAAACTAAAAACCGTATGGAAATAGTTTAGGTGGTTATAGAGAGTCGGAGAGGACAACAATAATATGTATCTTAGACTAAGCAGAGTTACCAGACGCTCCAATATATTCCACTCTTTAACAAAAGCTTGTGATGCAAAGCTTTGGTGATCGGAATAGGACCCTGAAGAACTTTAAGGCATTTTACAATGGATTGCTTTGATACATGAAAGGCCTATTAATAATAGTGCAGGTTCAACATGTACTATGTATGCAAATAATAAATAGTTGTACTGATTGCTAGAAAGTGATAGTAAAAAAGGAGAGGAGAAGTCAATAGGAGAGATGTGTGTGAGAGTAGATCAAACGGGTGGGGGTGGAAACAGAATGATTATAAGAGCGTAATATTTGTGAATCTTTTATATTCACAGCATGGCTCCCATTGGACCGAGAGTAATGTCAGCGCTGCAGATAAGGAGGGCGATGAGAACGTGAATGAGACTGATTACATGTTAAAGAGGGACACGAGCGGGAATAACAGCGGTGGTGGCGTAGTGGAAAATGAAAGCATATTGATGAGATAGAGAGGATACTAAGAAAAGGGAAAGGTGGGGGATCACATGAGTGAGAAAAGGGATACAAGAAGGTAAATAAAGCATTTTAAAAGACAAAGCAGACCATCGGAATCAACCCAAATGGAGTCAAATGATGTGAGAACACTAAATAACAGAAAATGCAATCTAAATGACCAGAACAACACATTAAATTAATAATACAGCGCATGTACAACCATACTGCATGCTGCAATCGTCCAATCCAAGTTTAGCAACTATAATCAGAATCAGAATCAGAATACCTTTATTAGTCCCACAGAGGGGAAATGTGCAGCGTTACAGCAGGAAAGAGCCACAGACAGCTTAGTGTTGCAGATCTTAAATGCGTATAAAAAGTACTAGGTTATAATATAATAAACAACATGCTAAAAAAGTTACATAATTTTCAAAAATACAGATCAAAAACAAATCAAATCTACAAATCAAATCCTGTAGCAGTTCTTAGGATTTAGCAGCCTGGTATGTGTTACAGTTATTAAAGATGGCATATGTATATAAAGTATATAGTGCACATAAAGCACATATTGCACATAGTTTTACGGTATTTAACAGCAGCAAGTTACACAATTTACAAAATACAAGATACATACCTTGTAACATTAACAAGGGTTTAGCGGCCAGGTATAAATTACACAGTTATTGATGGCATATATATATATTGCACAAATAGCACATATTGCACTGAGTTGGTTTGTGTTTGTATTAACAGCAAGGGGTGTTATAGTCTGTGGTGTGTGTAGGAGAATCTACTAGGGGCAGTGCTGGTTGTAAAGTCTGACCGCTGCAGTCAGGGCTAAAGGGGACCTATCATGCAAAATGCACCTTTGTACGTCTTGTATACATGAACATGTGTCCCCGGTGTGTCAGGGAACTCACCAAGTGTCAGAAAACACAACCCTCTCTCTTTTCCTCCATACCCAAATCTCTAAAAAACGGGGCTGCAACGGATCTGATACAGACTGATCCAGATTTGAAATATCTCTGACGTCAGGAACGAGGAGCTCCGCCTATATGGGAAACTCTCCACCTATCTGGAGGAGACAGCCACGGCCATTGCCGTTCGAAAGCACTGGAGACGCTGTAGTGCATATGCCAGGCCTGTAGGTGGCGCTGTAGTCTGCTACAAAAGCAGTGAAGAAGACTTCTCAGTATCAGCACCATGGCATTGGGAAGTTTTGTTAATACAATACAAAGTGTGTGTGTGTGTGTGTGTGTGTGTGTGTGTGTGTGTGTGTGTGTGTATGTGTGTCCATCAAGATTCCCAGCAATCTGCCATCTGCCCCCATTCTGTCAGCCCAGCAGTACTTCAGTATACACACAGACACACCTGCTAATGCAAAACTTCCTGCCACCTTTTCACCATGTGATTGTCTTTCTTTACATAAAGGGTCAGTCTAAAAATGTTTGGCTTCAATAATAATTTAAAACCAATAAACAAAGTTGGCTGAATACATATAATAAAATAAAGCTGTCTTTCAGAGATAGCATTTCCTGATTGACTTTACGCTTGTTGGTGGTCTTGCTGAACTGAAGGACGTGCAGTATCACTGCTGTTCTCGAGTAGCAACACTGGAGACCAAGCAATCAGCCAATTCCAAACGGGCATGTTGTGAAGGGTCCTGCACTAGCTACCCATGAATCATCTGACCAGGAATCAAAGGGCACATCTAGCCACTTGGAAGAGGTATTATAGTACAGTCCAAGACTTTGGAATCACAGTGGCATTGATTATCTATAAGTGTGTTGCTGACATCTCAATCATGACAATATTTTCCAATACTGGTGCAATATACTATTGATGTTTTGGTGAGCAGCACTAATTAATTTGTATTCTGAAATGATTATTTCTGTGCAAAACAATACTTAAAAAAAACACATCCCCGAAAAACACACGCACGCACGCACGCACACACACACACACACACACACACACACACTTTGTATTGTATTATTGTATATGAGAGAGGTTCCAGGTTGAATTGAGGCGGATATCTGTAATGTTTAGAGGTTGTAGTGTTTAATATTCATGAGAATATTTGTCATTGATCAAATGATAATAAACATTTGCATAAAGCATATTTGTCCACTCATATGTTGATAAGTATTAAAAACTTGAAAAATATCCCTCTAAGGAACATTTAGAACAGATAAAAAAAGTGCGATTAATTTGCGATTAATCGCGATTAACTATTTTAATGGACTGACAGCCCTAATCTTCATAGTCTTTAAATGGTGACCAATCATAGCTAACGTAGGTCTGTTGGTGGGAAGCCGTTGCAAACAGTAGCCATTGCATCCATTTTCAAATGTCACCAACTGTGTTCTGGTTTCACAGTCAACTCAACACTTTGTAAAAGGTTACCAAGGCCCGAAGGCCTGGATAGTGAAACACATTAGGTCTACTGAGTCATATGTGGTGTGTTTTTTAGAAAGACGGTGGAAATGAGAACATGTTGTTTATATATGAAGAATAAAAGCATCAAAATATTTAATTAGAGTCCAACTAAAATCACATTCTTTTTTTAAGTTAAATTATAATCGATTTTTTATAAATCAAAGGAAGAAAAGGGTATTTTGGGACAAGAACTAAAGAGAAATGAAACAATGTTGGACTGTAGCTATATGTGATGGAGACAGCCTGTTGTTAGTGGTATTCCAGCATTTACCCTGATCCAAGGAGAGATGATGGCAGGGTTAGAGGCTGTTTAATGTGATGCAGAGGAGACGCTAGTTCTATACCTGGAAACTATCGTTAGCTAGCTAAAGCTAACTAGCTAAAGCTGCCTGTGTCAGGTTTCTGTTATCCACACAGACAGCCAGTGGTGGAATGCAACCACGCACATTAACATCAGTCCCTAAAAAACATTTATTATAGAGACTTGGCATTGACGTCAAAATGAAGATGCTGTTGAGTAAATGTGTTCATCAGTGATTAGCCAGAGACAGTGAAGTAATCTTCCCTTTCATAAGGACACAGGCTGTCATGTGAGATTTCACACTAACTGGTGTGTGGAGAACTCGACCAATGAATCCAGCAGCTTGTACACAGTGCAAAGGCTGAAGGCAAGGTGAGCTGTGCTTCCTCTGCGAACGTGTCCTTTTGTTCATCTAAAAATCTGAAGTGCTGCTTTACACCCCCACAAACACCTTCCACCTTAACAAACACCCACACTCACCTTAACATGCAGGCAAAAACACACTCTTACACAAGAACATACATTCTGTCGGGATGTTCCAAAGAATACCTTTCCAAAGCTGCTTATGGAACATTAATTGTTCTGTTTAAATAATAACTCTATGCTCTTATGTTGGAATTCAAGTCACAAAAGCAGTATTTAGAGGCACCTGGTTTGCACTCTAATTAACAACATCTCCTTAATTGGCTTCTGGTGTGTTATTCATCCGGTAATTTAGTTCATGCAAAATCTGTTTGTTTATAATATAATTATATTTCATTATTTCAAAAGGTAAAAGGGAAAGAATCATGGATTTGGTAAAGTTATAAGAATCCTGGATAGGTAAAGTTATAAGAATCATGGATAGGTAAAGTTATAAGAATCATGGATAGGTAAAGTTATAAGGCTGGGAAAACTGATTTAACTTGTGTTTGACTTGGGGTTTCGGGAGAGAACTTAGCCTATATGACACAATACAGGAAAGGGAAAACCCAAATAGTATAATTTTGTTTTGCCTATTAGAAGAGAAGTGTATATTGTACTTTTAGAATCCACGTCCAGTGGATGTGTAGGATCTATAGTTTGATAGATATTACGAAGATGATCTGAGGTCTCGCCAGGAGAACGTGTATATGCGGGAGCGTCCATGTAAAGTTAGCGTCAACCCTCACGGGGTGAAAACAGTATTTCCGGTCTCGAAGTTTTCATAATAAAACCGTATTCCCCCCACTGTCAAATGATTTTAAAGCTATATCTGCAGTACTCATCCACTAAAAAACATCAGTGTATCCTTGTTAATTACACAACATTCATTGGTTTAAATTGTGTACACTGCTTTTGTGTTTTTCCCATAGGTTTTTCCCTTTTCGCTTCTGAGAGACATATTTCTTTTTTCAGAGGTTTTGAAAACATCGAACTACCCATAATCCTCAGCTATCGTTGAAACTCGGTGATTGGATGTTTTAGCCGCAATGCACGTTGGGATATGGTGTTTATGCGATATGAAATCCGAAAACATTTAAAACATTTTTTTTTAATAATACTTTAATCCGAGTGTTCTTGCTTTTCTCTTTGAAAGTCATCACATAACGGCATTGTAATACACGGTTCGGCTACATTACATATTACATATCTGCCGTAGTTCTTTATTTATAGAGCCCTGATGAGAAGACCTTTGGAAAAACTGGAGGAAATGCCGCCGAAACTGGATACTTGACGTGGATCATAAATACATCAACAATTAAACAACATCTTCAATTTCTCTTCACACAATACGTCTCCTTGCAGTATCAACACTAATTCGGCTGACTTTTACATTTGATCCAATTCGTAGATAGGTTATATTTACACCATAACGGTGCACAGCTGTTATAAAAGGACTTGTAGTTTTTAAAGATATTACTGATTTTCTTTGAATAAAAGAATGTAAATACTGAGTTGAGAGAATAGTCAGGGGATTTGGGTGATGGGAGACGCATCTATGGATTCAGAATTTCAATAGCTTACTGTTAAATGACGGATATACCTTTCTGTCTGTGATGTTTTACAAATCAGATATTAATGTGTAGAAGTAAAACATAATAATAAATATATATAGTATAGCAATATCCTGTACAATTATGTGAAAACATGAATAAAACTACACATCTTCAGATGTTATACATACAGTCCTACACTAATAATACAAAGTTGGACCCGTTCGAGTCCAGTTTTGGAAAGTCTGCCGTGGTTTCATTCCATTTCAAAGAGCTCGGCGTAACCTTGGCGCACTGCCACTCCAACATCCAATCACAGAGCTTGAGGACTATCACAGGGTTTGTCTAGCAAAGCGGATGTTGAAGTCCCAAACGATAGCTGAGGATTATGGGTAGTGTAGTGTCTTCTGCCATCCTAAACTCCGAAAAAACTATTTGTTTCTCCGAATCGAAGGTTAAGCATTGTACACAATTCAAACCAATCAATGTTGTGTAATTAACAAGGATAATCTGATGTTTTTTAGTGGATGAGTAATGCAGATATATCACTGTGAAATCATTTGACAGTGAGGGGAATACTTCCGGTTTTATTATGAAAACTTCGAGACCGGAAATACTGTTTTCACCCCGTGAGGGTTGACGCCAACTTTACATGGACGCTGTGGGGAAAGACGTAGTATATTAAGGTTCTCCTGGCGAGACCTCAAATCATCTTCGTAATATCTATCAAACTATAAATCCTACACATCCACTGGACCTGGATTCTAAAAGTACAATATACACTTCCAGATTTTCCAGAGAGGGTTATTTGTGAATATACGACCCTCACGAGTGTTTGCAATCAACGGGAGCATATGCCGCAAATTGTTGTTTCTTACACGACCACTAGAGGTGCTAAACTTTAAAACGTGACTCGCTCGTAATAAGCTGCTGAACAATCGACCTATTTGGTCGTTTCTTGGAGGAGGACAGGCTGTTTTCTTAAGATGAGACATGATGACACTGCCCAGGGTTAAAATCCTGCTAAACTCCCGCTGCATTTTTGGGCATTAAAGATCACATGTCATGCTTTTCCGGTTCTTACCGGTCCCCTTGTGTGTTATGAAGGTTTTTCTGCATGTAAACGGTGTGCAGAGTCAAAACCCTCAAAGTGCACCCTGTAGCGAGTAAAACTCTAACACAGAAAATACCTCCCCAAAACGCCTCGTTGGTGAAACGTCCTCATCTATTTGATTCTTCCGGGTACATGTTTACAAAAGCACGACCCGGAACTAAATGGGCAACGAGCCATTTAGTGGAGAAAGTGAATACTGTTGAATACACATACTTTACAGAGATGCTGTATGAGAAACCAATGTGAGTTTGGAAAATTGCACAGTATTTTTCTATTTTAGTATACCTCAACAATGGAATTATGATCAGTGGAAATGGCCATGACATGTGACCTTTAACAAAAATCTATACTTTGATTTTCAGGTCAGACGCAATTAAAGAAAGTTAAGATGACGATGTAATTGTATTGATCTCAAGCCATTTTTTCAGATCAATTATATCTATCTGTTAAAGTGATGGCATTTTGTCATTTAGACATGGGTGACTTTTACATCGATTTCAACATTTAATGTTATTAGAGAGTGAATTCGGTGCCCGTTTTATAATATCCAATCACGCACAAGCGTTGACCCAGAAAACAAGGAGCAACTCTTTTGATATTTCCTCCTTCTGTTTGTGCAGCATTTATTCATCTATTTCATATAATCATTTGAACTGTAGTAAAGGGTGGATTACTAATGATATGGTTGTTTGAGTTTTTTTTTTTAAACCTCCTTTGATCTGATGTTGGTTTGGTATTGATCAAATGAGCTCTTTCACAGTGTTCCATAGTCCGTTAGAAGATTGGTTTTCCTTAATTGTTTGCAGTTATGTTAGACTGCATGTAAAAGACGCATATTTCTATATGCCATGCCTTCAGAGATAAGCAACTTGAGTTTGGTCCTTTTAGGGTTTCGGTTGATTTTGAAAAGACAAAGTCGTGACTTTCAGAATATCAAAATGTTATCGCCATAGTCAGACTATAAATACATTTTTGAAGCTTACTCATAGCTTACCCAGTTTCTCCCTTTTTCATCAGTGAACACCACTCAAGATGTGCTTTGAGTCGATATGACTGATTTTGAAAGAGTAGATCACATGTATTTTCGCTCAAGCACCTTGAGATGACGTTTGTCTTTAAAGTGTGCTATATATCAAATGTATTTATTATTATTATTTTCAAGTTGTACCTCAGGCTCCTGCAGACTTCGTGTCAATCTATAGGCATTCAGTTCAGATGTGTTCCATGTTACAGGTCGGACCTAGTACAATTGTCCTTGTGACTTTTATAAGACACCAGGGTTCTTACTCAGACATGAGACCAACAAGTTTAATGCCATCAGATGCATTTAAGCAGGTGCATATATGTGACCTTCACATTTAGAGTTGTATACACTGTTGGAAAGAGGAGATTCCTAGCTTTCGAATGATATCAGAATTGTTGTTGCACTCCAAATATTAAGCGAAATATGTCACATTATATAATGACTGTCACGAGTCATCATTTTGAGAAAAAGGCCTTCAAAGTTTCCTCTTCTCTGGAATCCATCGATCTGATTGGTTATCAGCAAATGATCAAAATACTACGGAGGGAAGATATTTTCGTTTGGATTACTGGTCTGGGGGAAGCTCGCGAGTGTGTGTGTGTGTGTGTGTGTGTGTGTGTGTGTGTGTGTGTGTGTGTGTGTGTGTGTGTGTGTGTGTGTGTGTGTGTGTGAGTGTGTGTGTGTGTGTGTGTGTGTGTGTGTGTGTGTGTGTGTGTGTGTGTGTGTGTGTGAGTGTGTGTGAGTGTGTGTGTGTATACGTGTGTGTGGTTGTGTATTTTTGCGTTTCTGTGTATTGTATTTGGTTCCCGGGGAAAACCCTCAGGAGAAACACCGGCTGTTGTTATGCCTGCTGTGACGCCAAGTTACTCCGTTCTCCGCTTGTAATTATGCCGAAGCTTCAAAGTTGTATTTATCATCTGAATTTGCCGATGCAAGTTTAATATTCTGAAAGCCAAGACTTTGTTTTTTTGAAATCAGATGAAAACAAACTGTAACGGACCCTGCCGTGTTATCTATGATTACTATACGCCTTACGTTCATAATGTCAGCCGGAGGGAGGGGGAGCAGCGTGTGGAAGAGCAGAGTGCGAGTGAGAGCTGTCTTCTTCCCTTTACAAGCTGCAAACGTGTATTTATCGTGTGATTTTGGAAATAAAAGTTTCATATTCTGAAAGCCAAGACTTTGTTTATTTAAAATCAAACAAAACACCCGAACCCCGAAAAACTATTTTTTTACGCAAATCCACGTTTATTTTGAAATGAGCCGTTGAGACTTCCGACTGGTTTCCATAGAGCGGGTCACAAATGACGTATCGGGTCTCTATAGAAAACAAAGCGTCATTTTAAGTATGGTTAGAATATTAACAATATAGCACCATGATTATAATGGGTTAACAATCTTATCGTCCCTATTGATATAAATGCATATACATGTAGGCCTTGAGCAACTGTGTGTCAATTAAAGCCAGATGTATTGTTGATGCAGGAAGTTAACAGGGGTCCAAATGTAGATACCCACTGGGAAGATTTTGAATAATAGCAAAGTGTCTAATTTTAACAACTAATAGCACCGAGTCAACGCTAAGCTTATGGATCATACGTGATCAGGCAGTTTAATCCTTGTATTATATAAAAGTGTGATCGCCATATTTATGATTATTTATGTATATAAATGGTTTCTGTATTTTTTAGGATGTCCATGTTGACCACATACTGTATCTGTAGCTGAATTTGAACACAGTGGCCTCCAAAGCATAATTATTAGATGCTGAATAAGAGCTTTAGCTCCTAGGGGCCTGGACTTCACGGGTTATTGACCAGTACTCCACTGATTTGTGTCATCATATCAAATAGTTATAATGTGTTCAGTTATAAAATGGAACAGCAGGGAAGGTGAAAGTTAAGACCTTAAAGCGAGCAGGGAAATTAAGGTGGTTCCCTAACGGCCTGGCTTTGTTCAGAATGTCATTACCTCAGCAAGGCACGCTCCGAGGGCGAATGCATTTCATCAGCTGAGATTTGTCACAATGGCTTTACATTAATATCCAGCTGTGATGTCCTTGGAGTGCTGCAATATGTTGCATCAGCCCGCTGTATGGAGCCACCTTTGATACTCCAAACAAGACATGTGTTATCGTCTCTTACCTGATGTCATGGAGTCGTGCAGGAATATCTCCAAAACCCAGAAATCGGTCAGCATTTTTCAAGGTTGGGATATTTTTTAAACGTCTTTTTCGTTAAAGGCCTTAAATAAGGTCTGTGTTCAACACAAGCCTCAGCGATGTTCGCATTGCAACATAAAATAAATCAGTATATACCCCACCAGAGGTGGCGCTAGACTTTTTCGCTGCCCGTCATTTTGACGGACAGGATCGTAAATGTCATCATGCCGAACACGAGTCTTAGCAATGGTGAAGTCAAGGGACTCTGAAGTCATTTCTTTATTACTGAGGTGACAGAGCCTTCTCTGCTGCAGGGCCATCCTTCTGCTCTTCTTTCAACAATCCCTCAAAACCCACACGCTTTTCTTATGGAACTCCCATCCACCAATCTCTCTGCTTTCTGTTCTTTTGTCTCTTTCTCGGAATTAGATTGGATGAAATAAGATTAGAAGCATTTATTGTCCTTTATACAAGTACAATGAGAAGAGTAAAGCTACTTCTCTTAATCAAAACATTCAGAATAGAGCATACAACAAAGACACGCAGCATTCATACAGACATAAATAATAACAGAATAAAGTGCAGGAAATAATCCCATTAGTAGAATATAGTTAATATGTGTGTGTGTGTATAATACATTATATATATTGCATGGGTCATTGCATCTTTTTTAATGTAGGCCTATGTTTGTTGTTTGCTTGTGTGGAATAGTTCTGTAAAGTGTCTTTAGAGTATTTAGAAAAGTGTAAGCTTTGGACCCCCCCTGGTGATTGCATGTTTGCTTCAAATCTAAATGTGGTGTTAAAATGTCAAGATTATCCCAATGAACAAAATGTGCAAATATTATAAATGCTTATTTTCTGCAATATTACAAAAATCAAATGGAAAAATCCCATTGCTTTTTGCTAATGTCCATGTTGGTCTACTAAAACACGTCGTCACTGCACCACTCTGAGATCAGACAAATGGTGTAAAGCATATCAATAGCATATCAATAGCATATCAATAGCATATCAATAGCATATATATAGCATATCTATAGCATATCTATAGCATATCAATAGCATATCTATAGCATATCAATAGCATATCAATAGCATATC
>CALSBZ010046818.1:354305-378727 GCA_943591055.1 Gobionotothen gibberifrons | reverse complement strand
GTGTGTGTGTGTGTGTGTGTGTGTGTGTGTGTGTGTGTGTGTGTGTGCTCTCAAGAGGGGTGTCTTTAGATTCAAGTGAAATATTTCTACAGGGCTTGTGACCTTAGAATCTCAATTGCTCTCACAGCAGGTTCACACGCACTCACGGACGCACAAACACAACCGCACACACATGGTCTGCCCTGTCAAACCTAGTCAGTGTCCCGTTGTCATGCCTGTGCATTACTCCCTGCACTCTGGTTGTGTTTATGCCAGCAGCGCTTTCCACTGAGGAGCAAACCTAGGTGTGTGTGTGTGTGTGTTGTGTGTTTCTTTATGCACTCATGTGTGTCTCACAGTGGGTGTGTTTGAATAAGTTTGTCCTGAGCATGTCAGACTTCTGAGTATGTCTTTCTTTTTTTGTTTCTGTTGCATTTCTGTATGGTATTTATTTGTGTCCTTGCATCAGGTTTAATAAAGCTTTAACCAAAAATACTCATATCGGGAAATGATATATATTATTTATTGTAATCAGTCCACAGACAATTATTTCATACACACACACACACACACACACACACACACACACACACACACACACACCTCATTGGATTTAGGTTATATATATGGATTACAGTCCAAAAATAGGTAAGTTTATACATATTTAGTGAAAGATGGGGGTTGTGGAATGAAAAGAAAGGACTGTTCATAGCTAGAACCGCCATGGGGTCATTTGTACCCGAATTGAAACAGCTGTATAATGCACCGCTGATTCTTTAGGTGTCTTATGATAAGCAGGCTGTCATATGGTGAGTTGGGCCAACATGTAGCTAGATTTGAGAGATATGGACATAAACATGAGTGAGGAGGAATCGGATAGGAGATCAATGACCCAGGCTCAGGTGGTGACAGCAGAGGGACCAACCCATCGAGGTATAAAGAGGACTGGATACAGCGTGGGAGGCGAGACCCTGTTCATTGCTATGAAAGTTGCTCAGTGATGCATACAGGCAACATGCCCTGACTCTCAAGTAGTACCCGTATCAGGGCCCATAGAGCTTAAGCCCCGCCTCCAATCCACAGCAACACATCCAGGCTCGGCTCAAAAAGATTAGTTTACTTTCACTTGATGTTCTTAATCTATGGTAAGTAGATGATTCGTTTATTTTTTTGTAGAAGCATGATATTTTGAGTATTATAACATTTTGAATATATGAACTTTCTAATCTGTAATGTAATAAACTGAAGACATATTTAAAGTGAATAAACAAAATAAACTGAGTTTTTAATAGTTATTTTGTTAAGTCTTACTTATCAATGTTAAAACTTGAGGAAAATTAACAACCTAACTGTTTCAAGAATAACATTTCATGTACCTGTTTTGGGATACAAGAAAATCTTCCGAGCTGTTCCTCGTCAAACGAAACACTTGTCCTCTCTGTACATGTGGTTCTTGCCATTCACAGTTAGTCTATTCCAGAGTTCCCGTTAGCCGGTAATTACCGGACTATGACCGGTAAAATATGCTGAAGACCGGCAAATCTAAATCTCTCCAGTCAAAGTGTCCGGTCAAAATCATTTCCGTTTAGCGCAATACCGCATCAGTTGAAGAGTATGTGACAGACAAGAATAGTCAATTCTAATGTCTAACACTCAATGTGGAGAAAGAGATGTCCTGGATGGGTTGATTGTGCGTTGATCTGTTGGTAATGCCTCAGGGTTCCGGTGGGCATGTAAACAAATGCATAATGCTGCGCTATACTTTGCGGCCTCACCCGGTTGCATAGCGACGCTTATTGTTTAGGTGTCTTTTAATAAGCAGGTAGTCATATCATTAGCTAGAACTAGCTGGATCTGATCGATATGGACATAAACGCAAGTCTAATCTGACGGGAGAGAGAGATCAGCTGCTGCTGACGAGTCCACACGCAGCTCTGCATGATCACCTGCAGCGGTGAGCGGAGCAAAACACACACTTCAGGTTAGAATATCACACGTAGCTATTTTAATTACCTCTCAAACTACCGTAACTAGTTATAGATATGTTTAGTTTTACTGTCGGGTCACTCATTACTGATCCGCGAGCTGCATGATACTGACGGGCTGTCAGGAGAGGGAGAGAGAGAGCGCTCCATTTATTATTCCCGTGTTATTGTAAATTACTGTACACTTTTGAATAGTTAATCTACTATAATTAGTTTGTTTAATATCGAATCATATCAATTAGTTTTAAAGCTCAATAAATAACAAAGACCTTTGACCGGCACTCTTCTAATTTTGTCCGGAAGGTTTAAACTCTAACGGACATGTTGACCGGGAACTCTGGTCTATTCCACGCATTGATGTGGACCACTTTGAAGAATACATCAACAAGTGCTTCGATCAGTTCAGACCCAACAAGACAGACCTAGATAACGATTCTTGAGTTAAAACTCAAAACCAACCTGTAAAAGGCTGCTTTCCTTTAGTTCGCCCAACAGTTTCAAAACAACATCTTCCCTCTCTGGTGCTGATGCCAGAACACTCCTTCTCAAGGGTCTCCAACAAAGACATTCAGACACGGCCATGTAGCATGGAATTCAGCCAAGAGCAAATCGGATCACTAACAAGGAACACAATGCCACTGCTCTATCGATTCGCCACCTGTGCAAGAAGACAAGGATTGAAAGAGACTACACTAGAACTCAAAGTGTGCAGTATGGGAGAATCTACTAGAAGAGAAATTTCTTTCTGCCAATCCGGAAAAAACTCAACACAGAATTCATAATTTGAAGAGCAAAAGAAGACTGAAGGATTTGCATTTTTTATATATCTCTATCAGTAATGTGCCTGACTTCAAGCTTTTCACAAGTCTACAGAGGAATCGATAGTGTCAGCCCCTGCCATGGCATTCGACTGTGCAAAGGTGCACATTCTTCCCGTTTCTTCACGACAGGTCAAAGATGAATCTTTTTCTTCTCTCTGTATTTTCCTTTGGTTGTGTCTATTGGACTGAAGTTAAATACTCAAGATCTAACCCTAACCGTAGCGAGGAGTCAAATTCCAGAAAACATAACTTTTATTTGCCCTTCCTCCAATAACAAGGGAGCAGTGAGGCATTATGACCCTAACCTGAAACCTAGAGTCTCAACAAGCAAGTTTCTGTTCTGATAGAAGCGTTTGATTTCATGATAAAACAAAGACAGACTGATATTGGGTGTGTGTCCTTACATTTGATGCGTGGTGGGCAGCTGAACTTTGTACTTAGAGTATGCTTTTAACATAACACAGCTAAATAGTCATCGAACGCTTCTAACTTTTACTAACATAAATGTTTGTCTGAATACACATATACATAAACCATGGGTCACAGAAGGGGTGGGATCTTGATCAGTATTGGCTTAGGATGGGCGTCATCACACGTCTCAACCAATGAGAGCATTTGGGGCGCTCACATGAACGGAAACAGAAAGAAGTGAACATTAGTTATTTGTAACCAATGCAAAGTTGAATTTTGTTATCACAGAACTAGACAAAATCGATTTGGAGTATTAATAATATGAACCTGGAAAGTAACAAGTAACTCATCTGGTCAAATAAATGTAGTGGAGAAAAAAGTACAATATTTGCTTCCAATTTGTAAATTAATTGTTGTAGTGGCCAAACGGTGGTACTTCAACGTCTGTGTCAGTCCAGGATACATTTGGCCCAAAAAGACTGACACTGAGCCAGCTAGCAGGATTAACCTGGGCCAAGCCTCCAGCGCTGGTTTCTCTTTATACATCCATGACTGTATCTCATTGATAAACAGCTTCACCGTCTTTTTTTTCAGCATGGCCTTGATTGTGAAATAGTCAGGCAACATCTTTGTCACCACGTTTATTGGCACCAAGTCAGAACACTACTTGCATCAAAAGTCAGATTGCAGTTGGCTTGATGGACCGCAGTTAAAGCTTCCACAACCAAAAGGTTTTAACTTCACGAGGAACATGGAAGTGATGAACTTACATATTGTCTATATTTGAATTTTCAACCAAACCAGGTGAATATGTTGTAAGCTGTTGGGCTGAAGGGCTTCGGGTCCCCAGCCCAGAAACACAGCAAAAAAAGGTTTACATAGATCTTGACGGACTGGCTAAAGGCAGAGGCAGACAAAGCATGGTGTGTGGCAAGAGCACACGTATATGAAATCCAGCTTCTACAGCACCACTCTCCCTCAAGTGTTCACACCGTAAAGAAGAACATTTAATGGGCGGTTGGGTGAAAGGTCAATAGAATGGTTCACATTGTAAAACAATGAGGCTGCCATCCCAATGACCAAATGACCTCATTTTGCAGGGCTGTCATCCATTCAGAAATTCCACCAATCGATTAAATGATTGTTTCGTTTTACATTTGTCCTCATCTTGGAGGAAAATAAACTCTCCGCGTACACACCCCTGGGCTTTATTCAAAGAAGCGTGATGGACATTGGCTTTATTCAGACAGCAGTTAATCAGTCACTGTGAATGGCAGGTAAATAGACATTGATTGTCGATAATTGTCACAGGCTCTATGGATTGGTGCCGGCCTCCAGAAAGGGCAGATGCTATCTATGGCTGCAGCTAAATGGAGAGATGCCGATATCTCACTCAGCGAGATTCAGAACGGTACATCTAGATGAATGTCCCGTCTCTTTGTGAGCGCTGGGTCCATTCCGCTCAGCCACACAGACATAATGTGTTGAATCTGTTTGCTTTGTGTCTCTTTGCTATTCTCCCCCTCACTGTATCACTGTCTATGTTACTCACATCTTTAGCCAGGCTCTCATCATGTGTCTCTTCTTCTGTTCCCTGTCTTTGCTTTTCCTCTAATCAATGCATCATTTCCAAGAAACACAGTGTACTGCCTGTTGCCATAGGTGGAACTGTGTAGCCCCACAGATACACATGCAGATATGAGACTAAGTGGGGAACACATGCCTGCAGGGTGCAACACTCCTCCTGCTTCACAGGCTTATATCTGCATCTGAAATGCTTAGGTCATCAATGAATCACATGAATACAATGTGTTCTTGTGTTTGTAATAACCCTATACAATAATGCAATGTCAACTGTTAAATACTGTGCGTGCGTGACTACTAAGATGAACTCCCTCGGGCAGATAGCAAAAGACATTTAAGAGACATTTTAAAGGGGCCCTATTGGGGTTTTTGGGGTTACCCTTTCCTGTAGTGTGTTATATAGGTTTGTGTGCATGTAAATGGTCTGCAGAGGCTAACATCCCCAAATTCCCTCCATAGAGAGTTTCTCTCGCACACACTGCCCCCCCCCCCTGCCTGAAACGCCTACATTGGACTCCTTTGTATACCTTCTGTAACATAATGACATCACTATGTAACACTCACGCTTCTATAGGCCAGTGCTCCATCAGAGTCCCACAGAGGGGACATCTACAGTTACAGCAGAAAGAGAGCCACAGACAGCTTAATGTTACATATGTTAGATATGTCAAAATACACATCCTGTAACAGTTCTTAGGATTTAGCAGCCAGGTGTATATTACACAGTTATTAACGGCATATATATGTATAACAAGTATATACAATACAAATAAAAAGATAAGATAGTTTAAAGAAGTACATATAAGGAAAACTACTCAGTGTGAGTAAGAGCTGCTGTAACAGGCTGCCACTCGCGCGGCGCACATTTTTCACACTGTAAATGAAGCGGGACATCTCTAAGCGGATGACCAATCACAACAGAGCCGGCCAGCTAACCAATCAGAGCAGACTGGGCTCTGGTTGCAGACAGAGGGTGAAAAGAGGAGCTGCAGCACAGTATGAGAAACATAAAGAGCTTTTTGATCATTAAAGCACAGAGACATGTCCCAGTAGAGGAGACATGTCCTATTTAA
Source organism: Gobionotothen gibberifrons (assembly GCA_943591055.1). Classification (NCBI taxonomy): domain Eukaryota; kingdom Metazoa; phylum Chordata; class Actinopteri; order Perciformes; family Nototheniidae; genus Gobionotothen; species Gobionotothen gibberifrons. The sequence continues at coordinate 372,874 of CALSBZ010046818.1, read as the reverse complement.
TACTAGAACATGATCTAACATAAAACAATATGATTACTCAAGTCATGAGAGAGGCACCTAGTATAAGACAGTTTGTTATTTTGGTGCAGGGATGAAGTATTTGTGCAGGCTACATTTATGATGGGTAGATTGAGTAGGGTAGGCATGTGGAGATTATCCGGCTGAATAAAACGTGCATTTATCAAACAGGTTCGTTTTCCACAGATCTTATTTTTTACAATATTCCAAAAGCCTCTGGAGAAATCTCATTGCTTTGTTGCCGAGGGAACCAGCAGCTTCCTTCCGGGTCGGCCTACAAAAACACGTCATCCCTGCACCGCTCTATTGCATGCATTTGCTACGTTAAAGTGATGTAATGTAACTTTTCTAATATTTATTGTATGGATATGTATTTGGCCTGATGGTTTGGGCCGTTGCACCCGGTCTTTAGCATTGACGTACAAATGCTGCCTCCTGTAACATGTTCCACTCTGAGCTTTGAGTAATGGTCAAGGAGTCTACAAAGTACAAAGTGTAATCCTCTCAGACCCATGAATATGCAGCCACTATATGTTTTGCTTCAGCAGTTCATGAATACCATTCACTGAGCTGCAGCTACTCCAGAATATGAAGCACTTGTGTCTGTTTGAAGTGCTTGAGCTTTAGGCTTGCAGTCTCATGCTGGGAGGTGTTTATTCAATCTCTTCCTGAGGCAGGAGCACTGCTTGATGTGATGTCCCAGAGGACTGCAGGGGAAGGCTGTCCCGCGTTGTTACAGCAGTGTGGAGAAAGCTCCTGACAAGCCATTTGGTGTTACCCCTGGGGAGTGACACGGCATGGCTTGGTTGTAATCACCTGGTGGTCCGGCCTGGGACTCGAGCCGAGGATAGAAGTGCTTTCAGGTCTGCTGGACAGTCCACTCCACAATCAAGCTGACAGTTTGACCTGGTGGGGGCTCCACAGAAAGGCCCATGGGATACCTTTCATGTTAAGTTGACATTTTGGGTTGTTGGTGGAATAATAGAAAAGGGTCCAAAAGCAGAATTATCCACTGGGAAGAATACTTTTTCTCAATAAACGTCACAGCGATCTGATGATTAGATTTGAAATTGGGGTAATTGAATGTTGGCCTTTCATTTAAGATTGATTTAAGTTAAAGTGCTCACTAAAAGTTATACGATGTATCCCCTAGGAACCATGAAAAGTCACAGAACACGTTGTCACTGCATGTTGTAGACATACGTTTTAGCTTAACCGGAAACATTTGACTTGACAATGAAAGTACTGCATTTATATAGAGCTCTTCAAGTCTTTGTGACCCCACAAGGCCTTGTGTTACATACAAGACAGCATTCACCCATTCACTCGCATTCATACAGAGACAGAAGGTGCCATACACTCTCCACCTGCTTACAGAGACACATATTCACACACACTCACACACCGTTGGCCATCGGGAGGTCTCTTGTCCAAGGACACAACCTTTGGTGACTGCAGGGGCTGGGGATCAAACAAGCGACCTTCCAATTGGAGGAAGACCATGTACTTCCTAAAGTTCAGCCGCACACAGGAGATAACAGGAGAGTTGTTTAAAGGCAGCGCGTTCAGGTGTTTTAGGAACGGGAGGAGAGAGACAGGCCCGTAGTTTATAACATCGGACGAGATGGACGAGAGCAGGCTGGTTATATCGATCAGCAGATGCACGGGGCCAGAGATAATGGCCATGACATGAAACATAAACATGTATGAGTCTTATGAATGTTTATGACTGTTGTAATTAAGTGTCATTCGGTAAACTATAAGTTTCACGTGGCAGAAATAGGAACGATTCTAGCAAGGAAACGTAATGACTGGAGCAAAAGAAGGGAAAAGGGCAACGATACAGAGAGAAGAATGGCACTGTATGCAGATCATCTGAACGTAATTGATTGCCATTGTTCTGTACTGAGGGTAATGCATTCTGTCACCCACTGCCATGGCAGTGTACTGTCATCATAACAATGAGACATCTACTGAGCTGAACGCCATTATTTCAGCTTCAACTGAGAGACAAACACAAAGCTGGATGGCAACAGCAAACTATGAATATGCTGCTCGAGCAAATATCATATCTGACTGGCCGATATGCCGATACATGCCACAGCCTGAGGGAAGATGCATGACCCGCACACTCACACAGCAACACCCGGTGTTCGCCTGTTTATTTCAGCATGAAAATAAACTCTTCTTTGTTAGGTTTTCTCCCTTTTTCACCTGCATTGAAACCGAAGAGATTGACTAAATCAAGAAAGTGAACCAGACTCCACTATCGTGTAAGAGAGAGACCTGGAGATTGATTTAGTTGTTTTCCCAGGGAGAGGAAGAGGTAGAAAGGCCAAGAGAAAGATAGTGTGATGTAGACAGACAAGGAGATGGAAGAAGGAGCATGCTAGATAGAGATGTGAAGTGACAGAGAGAGAAGAGATGCTGAAGTGATAACAGAAATGATTTGAAAGTTGCAGAGAAAAAGGACACAAATGGACAGGGACAGCAAAGAGACCTAAGAACAGTGAGGGAGAAGGTAGGGATCAGCGAAACACATGGACACAGAAACATACTGAACCGTTTTGAACATATCTTAAAGGCTGCTATGATCCTCACGGTGACATCACACGGTGAAATCACACGAGGTGAAATCACATGAGGTGCTTTATAAAAGTACACGGAAATGTGCAAGCGGAATTTAACAACAGCATTTTATACTGTCAGTTGATTAAGATATGTATTTGCGTCTATCATGATAATAATAATGCTTTTATGTTTTTAATTAAATACTAGTATTTACTTGTATTTTGGAGGGAGATGAAACATAAGAGCACATTTGTGTTGCAAAGCATCAACAAGCCGCTCTCAGAGAGCCGCTGTGAGTCCCCTCTGTACGATGTGCGCTACTCAGGATGTGTGCACCTGGGGGGTATGTCACGAAGCAGGATTTTCGCTTAGCCGACTAAATTCAGGGAAAACTCCGGCTTTCCGGTTTTATAAAGCTGGTTCTCATTTTAGCAGGCTAGATTTCCATGGCAACTTATGCTTAGCGGCTAACCTGGTCGGGACCAGGTTAGGTTGCAGGCTAAGAGCTCAACTCAGTGAAAGCACCGCCTGCTGACCAATCAGAGCTCCGTGTGCGGAGTTTAAAGCGATCAAGTCACATTACAGGAGAAAGGAAATACAGAAAAACTGCCGTTGCAGGAAAGACGGCCGGCAAAAATCACCGACTGTGTGAACGTGAACATTAATAGAATATCACCTCCCATCTTCAGAGCATTCTGACTATTATAACATTAGCGTTAAGAAAGCTTACTTAAATATCTGCCACAACATAAGTAACTGGATCAAAGTTACGGTCTATATGCTGTAAAATGTATTATCTCTTCGATTTACACACGGAATATATTGCACGTCAGTCAGCTGAGCCGTATCTGGCCGTGCAACACTCACAGTGTCACATACTGTATGCAGAAGGATTATTTTAAGCAACACATTAAGTTGACGAAACACTCGAGTCAAATGTAATTAAAGTCAGATCGTGATATCATAAACCTGTTAATGTACGCATTCAAACACTTGTTCTGTTACCAGCTGTATTCACCTTGCAGGTGCAGCTATGTGGCTTTGATCCTGGATAAAGTGTTTAAGTTATGGATGTTTAAAGTTTAACGTCTTCATATTTGTCTAATTATATAGTTGACTTTTCATTGAGGAAGTATGACGCTGCGCTGTCAGTACGCTTCTCCATGTCTGTGATTGGTCGAATGCTCCAAATACCACCCCTTTCATGTGAACGCGCACCTAACTAGATAGGACACGGCTGGCTTGAGCGATCCACTTGATAACCCGTGTCGTAGTACCGTTTAGCGAAAGCGCGTATGTTTTGGATTAGGCCAACCGGCTAACTCAAACATATCCAGGTTAGGTTGAACCAGCTTCGTGACATACCCCCCTGGTTCAGATCCTTTGTGACACTAACTGTGCCTAGAGTGGTGAACACAACACAACACAACACAACACAGCACAACACAACACAGCACAACACAGTGTGGATTAGGAGTTCGGGTATCCACGGCTTAGCTGCCCTTGAGCAAGGCCGTTGACCCCAACTCTCTCCCTGAGCACTGTATCGTGCCCCCTGACCCTGACACTAGGATGGGTTCAAAGGAAGGACTGCGTTTGACTTTGAGAAGATTCATAGGTGATTGGATTTGAATCCTCTTTTTCAATTTGGACAGAAAGACTAAACAAAAGTAATTGCAACCGATTCAAACAGCTTAATGTTGAAGTTCTGAGATCTGACCTCATGTCCCTCATGTGCTGTTTCAGGACAGTGCTTCAGTCGGCCTTGAAGGCATTTCTGAAATACCACCTTTGATCATGTATTTGGACTTACTTCTAGTTGACCACGAGACTTAACGATAAGGTTATATTTCTGACTTAGTTATGCTTTAAGACAGTTCCGGCTTAACGTCCGGCTTAACGACTACTCGCTGTAAGTGGCAGAGGATCGGCACAGACTGGAAGAGCCCTTTCTGAGAGTAACCTGCTTCCACCCACAAACATGTATTTATTTATAATTGTATATACGCTAAATCAGGGGTGCCCAACCTTTATTGAACCGAGAGCTACTTTTAAAGTTGCCAGTCTGCCGAGATCTACCAGTCCAAATAGAGAGGCGTAGCCATTAGTGACAGCCTACTACCAGGTAAATACACACTTCTACTTGTATAAAACTGACCTTTGTACGATTAATACTTCATAAAATACTGCAGATCCTTTATCTTACCTCTTTCTAATCTACACACATACAAGTATTTAACTGAAGTTACACAATAATGTTGTTGATACAGAGTTGGAGGTTATTCACACGTCACATACTACAGTGGGTAATGTTTTCAAGAAACATTGAACAGTGCTGCCACATATGACACAGGGAAAAAAGAAAAGACTCTGAACCCTTTCTTTGCCATTATATAAAAATAGTGTTGCTACAAAAGTATAAATTAGGCTTACTAATAAGACAACTCAGATCTGAAGCTACACAGGAATCTGCTGCCAAAGTGCAATAAAAAAGACAGAATTAATAGAATCAAACCCTTTTTTTGTATAAAAAGAAATGCCTTTAAAATAGGATGCAAGCAACACTAGTTTCTTAACCTGAATTGATAATAGACTATAATCAATTTAAACAGAACAGATCTTAATGTTTGCATTCTTATACAATTTTGTACAATAATTATAATGAATAAGTTCAAACAAACTAAAACGTACAGCTGATTAATAACGGTATCTAACTTGAGTTTTTATTATATCAAAAACCTGTTGAAATTCTACTGTTATTTTTACTGTCCACCAAAAGCGCGTTAGCAGCCTCCAGGAATGCTTCTTTCACAACTTCGCCGTCGTTGAAAGACTTCATGTGTTTCGCAAGAACGTGACCGACTCGATAATATGCTATGGCAGCAGCCTTGCTCTTGTTGTTGGGCCGGGTGAAAATGGACTGCTGTGCGTTTAGCTGCCCTTTCAGGTCCCTCACCTTTTGGGAGCGTAGGGCAGAATTAGGCAATAGTATGAAGCTGCAGCCTCGCAGACCGCAGTTTCAGACCCGCAGTTTCAGACCCGCAGTTTCAGACCAGCAGTTTCAGGAGCCTTCTTCTCTTTTATAAAAGGCGGATCGCAAACAGCTTTTAGTTACACTGCCACCACCTAGCGAGTGTGTATCACCATGTCATTCCATCTCTAATAAACAAAATAACGAAAACTAAAATAATAAACCACAAAATAAATACTCGAATTAAGAGGGAATTCCGTCTCGTAGCGTTTGTGCACTGTTTTGAAATGCCGCTCCTAAATTACCCTTCTTCGATAAAGCCACGCTCGCATTGCAGATGAGACAGGTGGACATTGAATTGGAATAGATACAAAAATAATCATCCTCCCACTCGGAGTGCAAATTATATATTTTGGGCTTTTTTGCTTCTGCCATAACTGCGGTCTTGTGTGTGTGCGGACTGTCACTCCTGTTGACACGGACCACGGACAACGTCAGCGAACTAGTTCACTGCCCACTAGCCACGCCCCGACACATGGGGTCACGCCGGCCAATCACAAAGCTTTGATGCGTTCAAGTGCATTATTCTGGCACAGGAAGATTATGTTATAGGACATTAACGAGAAAACAGAATATTGTTGTTCTATTTTTAGACACATCTCGCGATCGACTGGGAATCTCCCGGCGATCGACCGGTCGATCGCGATCGACTGGTTGGGCACCCCTGCGCTAAATGAATGCTCAATTACAAGTGAACTGCTACCTTCAGTGCAAGAAAGCAATTTAAGTTAATGTTTTATGATTCTTTACAATATAATGTTTATTTGGAAGCACACACTGAATATTCTTGTAATGTGTTTGTTCACAGTTTTCACTGACACGTTAATGAGTAAATGTGTCAGTCAAATGTCAAACTTACTATGAATTGCTTTCATTGGTTTGACGTAGTATTTTAATCAGAGTTTCGACACACTGCATGAGAACACTGCACTTAGCCTGGCTCAGAGCCAGACATGACGCTGTGGTTGAAGTCCTTCATGTGTAGTGCATTCTTTAAAAGGGCTGGGTTTCACCGTGAGCCCTGCAGACATGCAGACCCACAACTTCCCCATTGGATTCCATTGCCCTATAAGAGCCTTATTGCTTTCGTTCACCTAGGCTGAGTATTTCCCATGATTTTAACAATATACAGTTACTGCCTATATATCATCATGAGTGGTTCACTGAGCCTGGACACCCAGCGCTCTGGCGTATGCGCATGATGCGGCTGACATGCGGCTGGCAGCCGGCTCACACACACTTTAAGCTTGCAATATGCTCAGAGTTTTACATAAGTAAATGATAAATGCATCTGTTCTCTGCTCCACAACAATCCCTCAGGCAACATGCTCTGGAAGTAAACGCTGGCCAAAGCTGAGCTACAGCCCTGTAGGTTTAGCTTCTGAATAAAGAGCAGTTCATGGATGACTGGGCCTCGTTTGTAGACCGTGCTTTTACTGATCTGAAGATGCACTGTTATTATAGAGGCATCCTATGTCTTCAGAGATGATTCATGCTTTCATAGAGTTGCAGAAACATGGCAGGGCCCTGCTGATGTGTGCATGTGTATGGCACCTACTCTTAGAGGAAATTAAATGCTTACTGTGTCAGCAGTGCTGATGCATATAGATGACAAATGCATTATATTATGCAATAATGAATTTCTAACCTAGACAATACTCCTAAAAGCAGACATTGGTATTTTACAAGTTTGGCACTAGATTGGACTTTTGGTCATTATCTGAGGGTCAATATAAAATACGTTATTTTGCATGTTTTTATTTTGCATGTGCTATCAGAAATCCTCCTTGTGCTCCATGCTGGAACGCTAGTGTGTGAGAGGCACAATACATCCTGCATTGGCCGCTGGTCTATCTTAGAACTAACATGTACATGTAGTACAATACAGAAAAGCTATTAACATTCAACATTCCTCTGTGCCTTCCTTGTAGTGTTGCGTGTACCTACAGTAATAGACCGTCAGAACTGTAAAGACAAGTCAAGTCCCAAATGAACACCAACAAAGGCCCATGCCAAATCCTAAAATGACACAGTCTATTTCAGACCTAATACATTTAGAAAATACAAAACAGCTACAACCAGCTTCTGCCAGTACATGTTGCTGTGATGCAAGAGTATGAAGGACTCTGTTCAACAAAGCTAAGTCCATTTCCATGGCTATCTTTATCGTGACTAGTGCTTTGTGTTATGTTATTCAAAGGGAGATACACGGTTGATTCACTTTACACTTGTATACGTCTATGAAGTGAGATATCATTGGTATTCATGTGTTTTGAAGTGAGTTTACTTTGAGTCTCAATATACTTTGCAGACGATAAGGTATATACAAAGTTATAGAACAGCATGTTGGATACAGATTGCACCATTTCCTCCTGTTATGCCAATTTAGCAACACTATCAGTATGTAACACGTTCATATTCATATACATTCTTTATATATACATGCAGTACAGACATACATGAATGCTTTTCCTGTGCAGGCTAAGGTTCATCGAATGTGTCTGCCATGTAAGGCACGTTACAAATAAAGAGGGAACTGAATGAAGGAGAGTAAGTGAGAGAACGTGAGCTTCAGCTCGTACATTACATTTACTGTATCCACACTAATACAAACTTCTTCTGGCGCCATGCAGTTATTCCCCTAGAGGGGGCATGTAAACACACAGGGGGGGGGGGCTTTTCCACAGACGTCCCTTGTGTTTTCAGTGCATTAATATTTCAAGACACACACATTCACACACAGTTTGATGCAGCTCATCTTTAAAGCATGACTTGTTCCGCTCACCTGCAGCAGGCCTTCAGTGGTCGCACGCATTACAACTGTTTGAACAATGAACATATGTAAGCAACGAAGCAAGTGCTTCAGTTCATGCACACAAACACTTATGCTACACACTCAACCCACCTCTCTGTCTGTACCCAGGACCTGCTGTATTTAACTTATGCATACACATCATGTTTATGGCACCAGAGACTCTCGGAGGATGCTTTCAGGAGTCTTCCCACTTTGTACGGTTTGGATCCAAACAGAGAGAAAGAAGTGGAGAAAGAAATCCATAGAATACTCTGAAATCATGTTTGACATTGAATGATTCGCCCCAACAATTTGGTTTCAAGACGTCAATTGGCCACTCAGTCGGACTCGAGTTGACAAAAGACTGACATCTAAAGAGTTATCGATGTGAAGATAAGAGCACTTGCATTCGACACGAAACCACAACAAGATCCATCAAAGCAGACACAAGTTCTACTTCTTTGGAAACTGATATAAAAACAGCCAGTTTGGACAGATTGATTAAAACATTTCAAAGACAAGACATTTGTTCAAATAACTTATTTAATTTAGAAAGTCAATATCCTTTTTAATGAAAGGACAGCTTTGAAGAACTAAGAAATCACATTTGCTCGTGTTTTCACTGACAAGTTTTTCTGACTGACCCTGAGATCTTTACATTTTCTTTATCAATGCAAGTAGATGTATAATTACTTTTTAATTCACCATTCAAGTGGTTGAGCAATCAGTATTTACTTTTTAATGTAGCGCTGCAATGATAACATAATGTTTCTAGATGGGAATGTGGGATTAAATAATACTAATGAATCTGCAATTTCCAAACATCAAGAAAGTGTTTCTTAAAACAATGTCAGAAGGTTCCTCCCCAACTTGGAAATGGTATTCAGTTTCTCATGACCGTTTACCGCCACTATGCAAAGAGTTGATGAAGAAAGTTTAATTGATACGGCCTCATAATGAAATGATTGGACCAGACTGCAGGGTACCAGAACTTTACATAGTTTGATTTGGATTGCTATTTATAATGTGTCCTGGTGTGTAATGGTGTGCACGTTAACATCTCATAATATATATGATTTCCAGGAAGGTTAACGTAGTCCAGTTCTTGTTTAGTTAACTGTAGTTTTTCTTTGTGTTGGGGTTCCAACATGGAGTCTGTGCAAAGCGTGACTTTTGACTGTAGTCTTGTTATTGTACTGCTGTGCCCTAACAGGAAGTGAGCATCGCCTCTGTTAGCTAGCTAGCAATGATCGTTGGCGATACAAAATCATTGCATTCTGCTCAATAAAAAATGTTAAAATGAACAGTGGCTTCTATTTCTGCATTTGCATATCTGTACATTACTTAAATGGTGAAAAAAGCCATTAGTATAGGTTTAATTTGTTTAGTGCTGTGTAAGCAACATGAATCATGACTTGTTGCGTGACTGCCGTAACATGGTCAAGATGGCGATTGTAGAGTGTGAGAAGTGTCCAGCATGCAAGACTTCACTTATGTTGAGAGGCCGGTAAGTGCACCTCCGGGTACTCATAGTGCCATAGTGCTCTGTTGCAATCAAATAATCAAGTGCAAGTAAAGCAGTTCTCAATTTGAGACACAGCATTTAACGTATCTGTCCTGTCAATGCATAAAGTGGGTGTTCCTTCTTAGTTTGGAAGTGTGTTAGTTAGCTAGTGGACTGTCAACAGGGGGAGCCTCGCTGCGGAGACATTCTACAGATGGCCAGTCCGCCCCTGAAACATGTCTATGCACACGTTATTATTAATAATAATAATAACAAATGGTATAAATGTATTTGTAATCATCTGACTGACGATGATTACAAACACATGTATCCAATCCCACGTTGGGAACCCCTGCCTAACAGACTGGCTGCACACACACCCTTTGAGAATCACACTATGGCTACCTTCTCTACTTGATTTATTTTATATATGTCAGCTATATAAAAGATTCAATTAGTGAGACAATGTGCTAAGAAGACACTGTGCCAAACACTTAAGCAGTGAGACGCAGTATTATTTCTGCAATATGACACCCAAAGGAAGCGTGGTGTCAAGGACATGGGCTGCAGACACAGAAAAGTAATGCAACAAATGAACGAAGGACTCCCAAGCGCATAAGAAATAAGGAACAAGGTTATTTCAGAAGTCAATTATGGTTTGATGAAGCTCGCTACCGTCATGGCAATACAGCCCAAAATAGAGTGAACTGTCTTTTGCCTTCCTAGAGGCTGTGTGGAAATATTAAGGCTGTGTGGAAGAGCCAATACGCATTTGCTTTGCAGGACATATTTTGAGCCCCTCATTCCATTGTGTCCCAGTTTATTGGATAATAATAACTCCTTTTCCACAGGGACCACTAGGAAACAAGGCAGTGGCACATTGTGAAGAGCTTCTGAGAAAGTATAGCTGCAGTATTGTTGTTATGGCACCTTTACTGAAGCGCTCACTACCATCTGATTTGGGGGGGGGGCTGTGCATTTTTTAGCAAAACTGTTATCTTCAGCCCAGCCATCTGATAGATTACAGCGTCCGTCTAGCCACACTAGGCACTATATCCTGTCTGCCTCCAGTGCATCGAAGAGAAATGACTCGATATAGACGGGTTCATTTTCTCACTGTGGCAAAGGGTTCTGAGCTAACAGATTCACATTACAGCGTCATCATTCATTTCCAAAATAGCCTCTCCCTTAAGAAGATACAGATATGAAAACAATGTGTTTAATAGTTGAAGATAAACTTGTCTATAATGACATGAAAAGTGCCCAGACTACACTTGGATTAAATGTCTGACACTACTGACTAATGAACCTGCATTTAGAGTCAGTAAGCTGAGTTGGAAAGGCAATGGGTTAGGTATTGAAATCACACTTCTCCATCAAAAGGTAGCAAACACTATGAAAATGTGACTTGGCAAAAACGTGAGAGCTTTTTCTCTGGGAAAGCAGAGAGTCTCAAACTGTAAGAAGAGAGAGTTTCACATGTTTGGGTGATTAACATGGAGCCAACAGCTAAACACAACAAGAAGAAATGAGGTGATACATTTCAACAATCGCAGTGTTGAATTCAGTTGGATAATGTGTTCCTATTAGTTTTAATTACTGCAATTATATGGACGTGCAAACAATGCTTCACAACAACAACACTGTGTGTGAAATCCTGGCATGAGATATCATTATTTATTCACAGTCCGTCTATCCATCTAAATGTAATCAACGGTTCAATGCGGAAAGTTGTGGCAATGTGGATGCGATTTTGACAAAAATGGGGTATCCTATTATTTCATTCTTTTTTTGTATGTAAGCTGGAAGAACATAAATACAAACGTTGGTGGCAGCTAGGCGCTTAAGCTTCACTGTTTAGTTTCATTGACTATCCTATAAGATCTCCATTAGCTAGTCTATGAAGTTAGAAATGAGTGTGTCAACACTGCTAGCCGCATAAGCTAACACAAACTGAAACTAAGTGACACCATGCTCTGACACTTGAGGCTTGTATCTGTTATGCTTTCTTACAGTTTGGCCTTCACATTTCTTAAGCTTTGAGTAGTCCTTGATATTTTCCTGGCAGCTTTTTGTATCCCTTTGAAACTTGCCTGTTGTCGTCGTGCTTTTCTCTCCGGTGCGTGGGACAGTGTGGGAGACGGGTGGGCGGCTAGCAGCAAAGGTAAACCTCAGGACATGAGCCCACATCGCCGGGGACCCACAGCCAGCTCCGTGGGTCCCGACAGAAACACCTTCCAGACTGATTCTGCCTCCGGGCGTTTTAATTATGCTCTCAGCCATCGTAATACTCCCCGTGTGTGTGTTGGGGGGTCGGTGTTGCGTGTGGGGGGTTGAGTTGGATTTAAAATAGTCCCTGTTGTCTCCTATTGTCTGTCATGCTTTGATGTAGCTGGCAGTGAGTGGTTAGTAATTAGCACGCCTACACAATTTGGCACCAATCCTCATTCTCCTTCTTCTCAGATGAACAGGCGCCTTCCTCTCTTCACTCTCTCTCTCCGTACACAGTCTTTACAGGTACATCATTTCTGACTCCATTTTGCATTACAGCGCCGTGGCGGTTTTTCGTTTCACTCCCAATACAATAATTATCCCTGGACCCATCTGTCTTCCCTCCTCCACTCCCCAACCTCCCGCCCTCTCTCCCTCTCTCCCTCCCGCCCTCTCTCCCTCTCTCCCTCTCTCCCTCAATCATTCTCCTTTTTAAGTAGAATTAGCCTTTTCCTCATAACAGCACAGCTGTGTGTTCTGCTTACAGCGGGAGCCATGTCATCTATCAACACGTGGAACATTACAACCTATTGTTGTTGGGGGATGAACACGTGTAGAATAGGTTTAAACACGTACATGAATCATCAAGCCGAGCCTTCAACTCTTTGTTTCTCTGGATTTCTCATTTCTCCTCTCTCGCCCCTGCTCCGCTCTCTCACCCTTTATTTATGTTGCTTTCCCTTGGTTCCGTTTCGTGTACAGAACGGCTGCTCTGACCTTAGCAGTCTTTTTTCTTTAGTTAGTTGCTATGCTGGCGATCCTTAAAGCTCACTAGTTCTTAGTTCATGTATTATCCACACTAAGATTGTTGGATGGGAAATCAAGATAATAGCAGTACATTGTACGCATATTAGGGGTCGACCGATAATCAGCCAGGCCAGGCCGATTATCGGGGCCGATATTCCGCATTTGACCGATTATCGGTATCAGCCTTTTTTTTTATTCAAATGTATATCGGTTCCAAATATCGGTTATCGGTCTCCTTGATTACTAATAATCGGTATCGGTATCGGCCTTGAAAAAGCCATATCGGTCGATCCCTAACGCATATGATTAGATCTGTAAAACAACAGTCTTGTGATAGTCACCTCTGCCACATGTTTATCTGTTTTATGAAACATGTCCCCCACTCATTCATTCCAACTGCTTTGCCTTTTGTGTGACTTCGTTCATCTCATTACTAGGGCTGTACCCGAATATTCGACTATTCGAATATTCGCTCGTTGACCAACTATTCGGGTTTCAATTTCATTATTCGGATATTTTATTTTTCAAAAAAAAGAAAGAAATACTGCGGTGTGGGTGGATTGGGATGAGGGGTGCTTGTTTTTCACTCGGCTCCTCCCATTTTGCCAGTACTGTGGTTAGGAAGAGGGGAGTTTTTCACAAATCCAGCGCTCCCTAACTCATGCCTGGCTGTGAAGTAAATGGTGTGCAGCCGTGAAGCCAGGACAGTAAACAAACATGTCGTCGGTAGTATGGGACTATTTCAAAGTTTCAGAGTTAGATAGTTCGCTTGCTATTTGTATTAACAAATGCAATGCACACTCCTTCATACTCTGATCGATAACGATATACGGGACATAAGTTTCACCACGGACATATGGACCAGTGATGTTAGCCCCGTTAGCATGCTAGGTCTGACGGCGCAGTGGCTGGACAAAGACTACAAACATTGACTGATTGACTCAATTATATTTATTTGGGAAAATAAATATGGTCACTTTGAAGAGTCAAAACTGTTCTTGGCTTTGTTTTGTTCATAGTAGTAATGCTCATGTCATTTGCTCACTACTAGTCTACCACCAGGTGTTTTGTATCTTTGTTTGACTCTTCAGGTTGTAAAACGTTATAGACGGAATTTGGAACCAGATTTACTGCGGCTGGGTTAAATGCAGAGGACACATTTAGTTTTAATGTATGCGAGTACTGAGACAATAAATAAATATAAATCGTAATAGTATGCTCTTTCTGCGCTTCTGCTTAACAGCGTGTTGTCAGGTGTCTCGGATTCGGAGCGTGTTATGAAACGTTTTGAAAAAAAAAAAATTATAAAAAAAAAAAAAAGTTTATAAAAAAAAAGAAATCTCTCCGCACCGAATATTCGAATATTCGCTGCTGATTACTACCGAATATCCGGAGCCCGAAAAATGGTATTCGGGACAGCCCTACTCATTACATAGATACAACTTCAGGGACTTAGAAAGGGAGTCGTACCATATTTATACTTCCACAAACAGGTTACATTTCTTTACACGTAACAAGTAACATTAACAGATTCTTTCAAAGGAACCAACTATGTCAACAACGTACGGAGAAAGGCTCAGTGGAAGCAACTGCGATAACATAGGATGTACAAATAGAATTTCTACCCGTTTGTATTTATTATGCTATATTCAAGACATTATTTGGGTGGTATTTGAGAATGTATGAATGTCTTCTCCTGTTGACTCTCGCTGTACTTTGCTCCGGATCACATCAGCCCCCGGAGGTCTGTAACGCGGCATGTTCTCCATGCTGCCGTGTCACTGCCTTTGGGATTACATGAAAGGTTCAAACGGGCCTCTCCAAATAAAAGATTTATATGCCATATGCTGCAAGAGCAGTAGATCATCTGGAAATGAAAGTATAGCAGCAGCAGCGGGGGACCACTGAAATTAGTAATTTCACAAGCAACATCAAAATGTACCCCTCTCTCTGTTTCATTGTGTCTTTATACAACTCAGACAGTTAGCTTTCCTCTCTCTGTTTCATTGTGTCTTTATACAACTCAGACACTTAGCTTCCCTCTCTCTGTTTCATTGTGTCTTTATACAACTCAGACCCTTTCTCCCCCTTTCGATAGATTACTGAAGTGGTGTGTGTGTGTGTGTGTGTGTGTGTGTGTGTGTGTGTGTGTGTGTGTCATCACCAGAGCACGTATTTCTCAACAGAAGTCACATTTTGCGTAGCAGTAAACACAGCGCCTACAACCTAATAGTGTTTGCCAAGTTCTTATTCTGTGTCACACCGATATCAAGTCAAAGATGGCGTCAAAGGACACAAACCTGTTGAGTACTTATTGTCCTTTGTCTGACTGAAAGTCACTTCAGGGTTCAGGGTAAGGTGGAACCTCAGTATGTTTCACTATGTGTTAGAATAATGACGTTCATTTCAAAGTGATTCTGTTGTGTGTTTTATGGTTTGGTTATTATTAACTTTTGACATTTGATGACACATTATTGGTCAGTGTTGAAAGGGTAATGTGTTCCTGAGCTCATTATACCAGTAATATTTCAATGAAGTAACTACAATACTACTATTTGTCATGGGCATCTTGTTACGGTTTCCTCTGACAGATGTAGGAATGTTCTAGCACTTTGGTGTACGCTGTAGATGAGGCACCTTTTGAAAGCAAATAATAACTCATTCTTTTGAATGACCCATGACCTGCAATCGGAAAGCCTTTTCTAATGATGAATGCTTACTGAGATTCATTGTAAAAGTTATTTAAACATAAAGCCCTGAACAACATCGATATACCCACAGTCAGCGACTAACTCAATAGACTTTGATTCAGAGCACTTCAATCAAGGAGTTGCAAATTGCAAGAAACACAAACACAAAATCAACTATGCCAAGTTCTCAAGTCGGCCAAATAAACAGCTGAGCCAACTTCCGAAAGCCTATACATTCAGCCGATTGCCCTACCCTACTTTGCATGCTATGAAACCTTTAGTTGCCTGTAAGCATCACGTGTGTGAAGCTGGGTCTACATTGAGTTGCTCTCATATGCTCATTGGAGTCAAAGGGGCTGCTTGAAGCCATACGTGACAAAGAGACGTGTGCACTTCGATTACACGCCGGAACTTTAGGCGGAGGTGCACGCAGAACCCTCTTATTAGAAACTGTACGTTAAACGACCAAAAGCACTAACGTACTGTTCTGATAGAGTCTGATGTAGCAGGGATTAGAATGTTCTTTCTTCATTTCTTTATTAAAACTGTACATTATTTGAATTCCGGATAATTTTCTTTATTTTAAACTATTTGGGTTGGAGTATCCCAAGATCAAATATCGATGTCCACAGACAAACGTTTATAAGGAACCCCAGACCGTCTTTCAAAGTCTCCATGACTGAGGGCCACATTAGGGAGCAAGTGTGTGATTATGAGACAAACAATACAAATGCACACGTCTATTATCGTCAAAGTGCTGCGTTGTCAACCGAAATCGTTAACTTTAGCTTACAGCAGCCACATCGACGACAGAACGTAAATCCTGCGACACTCACAATGTGCCAGTAGTTGCTATGCAACGCAGGAGACTAATATAAGAAATGTGTATTAAATGTAGGCAATTGAGATTATTGTAATAAACTGCCAATTATTGAAATACATGCATTTCGTGTCGGAGTCGCGCCAAATGTTTCTCAATGACTGGCTTTTGGCCTACGGTAGGGGTGGGCGGATCGATCCCAAAATATCGATACTAGAGCCAATAGGATCGATGCTTTTATACTTGTTTCCCCCTCTCCTCTACTCGTCAATTTCATCAAAAACGATGTGCAGACGAACACAAGTATATGCGCTCTTTTTTTCTCTCTCAGCTGCTGTCCTCCTCTCCTCGAGGCTCGCGC
The DNA here is from genome assembly GCA_943591055.1 of Gobionotothen gibberifrons. NCBI lineage: Eukaryota > Metazoa > Chordata > Actinopteri > Perciformes > Nototheniidae > Gobionotothen > Gobionotothen gibberifrons. The sequence continues at coordinate 356,067 of CALSBZ010046818.1, read as the reverse complement.
ACGCAGCGCGCTCCCTGCCTGAACGCCGATTGTCAAGCTGACTGACAGCAGCAGCCAGCGACTCGCGAGTGCGACACACACACACACACACACACACACACACACACACACACACACACACGCGCGCGGGCGCATGATGGCTGAGAGAAAGAGGAGCGTTGTGTGGAGCTATTTCACAGCTGCCAATGAACACTTAGCGAACTGTGATGTGTGCAAGAAGGCAGTTTGCTACTGTGGCCACTTTGTATTGTTATTTTTCATGTTTGCACTTTAAATTTGCAAAAGTGAAACGTGTATTTGTCTATAAAAACTGTCCTGTCTTTAATCATGGAAATTAATTCAGATTTAGTCTATTTATGATGCTTTCAGCTCAAACATCTTGTCATGCAGCTCTCCCCTACATGGAAGTACAGAGGAAGCTTTTCATTTTAAAAAGTATCGGTATCGGCGATACTGGCCCTGAAATACTCGGTATCGGATCGAATCCAGATTTTGTGGTATCGCCCACCCCTAGCTTACGGGGCGCACTTTATACAACTATGCACCTAAAACTATCTATGACTTTTGATGCATGGCCTTTTCAAAAATAGCAGAACTAAAGCTAAACTAGGCTGGTGTGAGGAAAATCCTTGCTGCTAGAAAAAGGACACGAACACAATCTGTTTTGTAGCGGGTCATTGAACACCAACCACACAACAGCTGCTCAGAGCGCCGTTTGGAAAAGTCAGTTAAAACAATAAACATCAACATATTTTTCTTCAAGTCTATACTTATATATAAAGGTGCAATAAAAGTTTCTAGTAAAAATGCATGGTGTTATAGAAATCTGTAACTTGAGCGGTGAGAACTGTCTGTGGAGTCGAGGCTGCTCCCACTCACAGTATGCACGGCTTGCATACCAGACCTTGGCAGATCTATCCAAGCGAATACTCTTTCGTTGGCTTTAATGTGAGCTTAGTTCTTCACTTCCTCTAAAGTCAATATCAGCTACAGTTCAGGTGAGGTTATGATGGAACAGGGGGTGTTTCTCAATGTCGAGGAAGGCTGCTCCAGAGCCACTATTTCAAGGATGCTACGTCATCGAGTCCCGCCGAAAGACTGTTCCAATGTCCAGGATCCTTGGAACTCTACCGAGGCCGGCGTCCTTCGCTGCGGGAAATTTCGCATATGACGCACACCTGTTAGCCTGTTCCACCATTCTTCGTTTTCCGAGGCTAGGAAGGATTCTTGCATCGCTTCTGAAGGACCTGACTCGGAAGACATGTCCTACCAAGCAAGCGTCCTCGGCATTGAGAAACACCCAAAGAGTGCAGGAGCTTTGTGAGTTAATTACATCCGCCTTTGTCTGTTTGGTGGAAGAATGAAGCATGGGCCAGGGGAGTTGCTTTAGAGCTCCAACACGTCGAGCCCTCAATAAGTAGCTCGCCAAGCAAATCCCAAATGTAAAAAATACCCACACAAAAAAAGGAAATGTAATTAAAAGAATCTACCCTATGCATAGCGAACTCTATCTACTTACTACAACTCTATATCTATCTATCTAACAAGTGGGGTCAAATAGGAAAGCTACACGTTGAAAATAGGACCATGTTGTTGGAAAGTAAAAGTAAACGCACCATTGGACCTGACAGAGGTCTTTGCTCTCCGACTGATTTGAATCTCAGTGCAGAGACACCCATTAACCTTTGTGTTGACACTTGACTTGATTACACCGTGTGTGTGTGTGTGTGTGTGTGTGTGTGTGTGTGTGTGTGTGTGTGTG
>CALSBZ010046818.1:306751-317419 GCA_943591055.1 Gobionotothen gibberifrons | reverse complement strand
ATTAATAATCTTTTTTCTCAAAGTAATGATAAACCTGTGAGTTGGATGTAGAAAAGTCAGAATCAATATAGATGTTTTTTATTTTAAAGAAAATTCAGATTGAACATGGTAAAAAACTGTAAATTATAGTGTCCGTCCAAAAATTATTTTGTACTTATAGTGAAAACTAACCTTGGATGATGGGTTAGTAGACTAAAAGCTTTAGGAATCCAAAGTACAACATATAATAAGTACCCTGTATCAAGATTGATGCAAAACAAGTGATAGGTTAAGAGGTTAAAGCTTAGTGAAAGACTGTGAAGACCTTAGAAACAAGTATTATGATGTTCACACCAGACGCTTAGTGATCATTCAACTTGCTGATGTGGGCAAGTTGAATTGGGGCTTTATGCAGATACCAAGCACCGTGGAAGTGCGCCAGGCGTTGAAGGGCGCCTGTTTGTGACATCATTGGGCAACAAAAATGACTACCAATTAAAAGACTCAATTAGCCCTTATTTAAATGCTCCTAAAAGTTTGAAAATGCGCTAAAAAACTGAATTTAGAGTTAATTTACCTCTCCATTAATTTGACTGATTCAACAGGCTATTGTTAATGTTAATAAATCCATGGTAGGTACCAACAATGTTTCATCCACCATGGCTGAAAAAACGTTATTGCTTTTTAGTAATTAGGAACCCTAACCCTAACCCTTTAGGAATTCTGATGTGTTGGGAGAGCGAATGTGAACTCTCACCAAGAAAGTGCCTCTGTTCGTGTGTATGCATCGACTTCAGAGGGAAGCATTCGCTTTCTGTTCGCTCTGAATGCACCACGACATTATTCCAATGGGAAGAGTGATTTATTCTCTTTGAATGTACCTTTTTTCTAAATGATGAAAATGTATGTTCAACAAAGGGGATGTTAGATCAACTTTGTACCCATTATCATCATATTATTAGTAGCTCTCGCTGATTCTATAACTTCATAGAGCTGTACACACTGTACACGTTTTATATTTGTTATTCTATATTCAGATCCCAATTTGCTTTCACAAAGTGTCTGGCTGTAGAAAAACAACACCTCTATTTCAGACCACACAATATGTAAAAACAGGAAAAAGGGAAAACAAGCCAAATAAAGATCAGAAAATAAGTGGGATTGCTTACAAAGAAAACAGAAACAACATCGTCCCACAAAGATATAAAGGTCCCTAAAGAGCAATAACTAAAGCAACAACTATGAAAGATATTGCTTTGTCAAAGTGACAGTGTTGTTAGTTAGTGGGCTCAACAGCATGATCGTATTATACCTCTGCCAAAACGAGTACATTCTAGTTTTGACTTAAAGAGTTTGAATGCTTTTCCAAATTGGATGTGTTTGATTGGGGACCAGAAGACTAGATGCTCACATACCTCAACACTCACACAACTGAGAACCAACACGTTAAAGCTGAACAAGTAATAGCACTAGATGTTCTACTGTTCTACATTTGGGGTTCCCTGCAGAAGTTCATCCAATTAAAAAAGATATTTAATGTTGTCTAATGTTTTAAGTTTGATGCTCCGCCTTCTTTAGACTCACCTCTCCCAGTCTTTCACTCTCTGAGGGTTGACTGAAGTCACCAATATTATAACAAGTCGTCTCAAATGTGTTTCTCAACAGCACTCGAAGAAACCACTGGACTCCGAACACGAGACCAGACCCTAACCCAAACAACATCCACAACATAAAGAAGGAACACATGCAAAACATTTCCTTCAGAAGTAAAGATGGAGTAGCATCATTCAGTTGCTCATTATAACCGAAAGAAACCAGTAGAACACTTATTTAGCCTGTTTCTGCTGCCGCCTTTAAATAACTACTCATATCTTACACTCCACTCTTTTATTCCTGGACTTTATTCATGGGCTAGTTTATTCACCCGTGTCTTTATTTCTATTCTCTTTTTAATGGCTGTTTTTAAATCTCTTTTTATAATGTGTTTCTTTTAAAGCACTTTAAATGTCTTGTTGTTGCTATGTGCTTCATGAATAAACGTGCCTTAAAGGAGCATCGTTCTGACCAAGACTCTATTATCTAATTCAGCACTCAGTCACATGTATGTTTAGCGTCCTGCTTAACTGATACCTACAGTAACTGTTATATTCAAATGTAATGCTATATGGCAGTGTAGGCGTAGACCAGACACTTAATGTCCCTTCCCCCCCTACATGGACGTGTCCCTCATGCACTCAATCTGCTTTGCACAATGAGCCCTGAACTCTATAGGGTATTTCCAGAATGGCTGAGACCCAGATGGATCTAGGGTCAGCCAGCCTGGCCACTTAGGGCTTCATTATATATGAGCACTGATCTCGTGCCCGTCCCTTGTGTGATGAACACATTTCTGTTAAGGAGCAAAGCGTTTTGGGTGATTAGCCAACTGTAAGCTGTCTGGCGGAGACACTGGCCTCGTGGCACGCGCCTTCATACTTCACCGGACTAATTGGCCTGTAACTCTTTTAGGGTTCCACCAGTGACAGTCCAAGCAGGGGGTGGTTTGAGACAGCGCCATGGAGATGAATGCCAACAAGCTTGACTTGCAACCCCTCGATTTCAGATGCTTATCCATGTGTGTACGCAGTGTTCAACCAAATAACGAGAAACTAACACAATCCCCTGACTAAAGTCAAGTAATAAGCTTTCTTATTATTTTGGGTGGACTAATTAAAACGAAATGCCCAGAGATCAAGTGAACAAAACAGACAAAGTATATCAATGAGATGGCTAGATAAAATCCAAAAAGTACAAAACAATTATTGTAAAAACAGATACCGTTTTTTGGACCCATTGTGTTGTTTTAAATAACAATAAATAAATACAATTACTAATATATAAAAGTATACAGTACATGTATTTGAGTAAATAAAGTACTGATGCAAGACCAGAGCCACATAATGCAAGATCATGTGCATGCATGTGTTGCAATGTGTTGCTCTACGTATTAAACATGGCAATGAAAACACATTCAAATCAAATGTACACGTATCCCCCCCCACCCTTTATTCGACCGATTCTTTTTTAGCTTTTTATGTTTTTGAGCAATTTCTTTGTATTGTATGGCTCTGTCTCGTACAATAAAGTTGAAATGATAAAAAAATATATAAATGTAAAAAACTTGTATCTTCATTCCAAACACAGAGAAATGTCATTTGGTTTGATGTCCTAATGCTAAGCCATGGCCCTCGTCTTTTTACCCGTAATGCCTTTTCTCATTACTCCAGTGTCCTGGTAATCAATCAGTTGCCACAGCAACAGTGAGGACCCTCCGTCAAAGGATTTGCAACACATGGTTCAACCGTATTTGACCAATCCCCTCCGGCCCGTAACCCTGCACCCATAACACGGTGCACATACGAGAGTTTATGATGTTATTCCACGGAGCCATCGCGCGCTGAGGGATGGGCCACGGATAATCACAAGTGTATTTACGGTGGCCGCTACCTACCATTTATTTACAGTGGCAGCAAAGTGTCGGGAATTAGAGTGGAGGTGATTGGAATTGTAAGATAAGTGTTTTAAATGAAGGGGAATGTTAAAATCCAGCTATTAAAATATCATGAATAATACCTTTAATATTTCTGTTTGTAGAAGTCTTCTCCAAAAGGTTTCAATGAGTTTAAGCCCATGTGTATTTGTGTATTTGTTATGTCATGTGCCCCACAGTCATTTCAAGATGTCAGGCCTTAAAGCCCCATGCAACAAATTGATTAACAATTGTCTAGGATGTGAAAGGGCTTCATCTTAGTGATGAGCTCACAGATAAATATGACAGTACAAAATGGCTTTAGTGACACGCTGGTTAATATAGAGCATTTAAGAGACAGATATTTCCCTCAGGAATTCGGATTTACATTTTGATGGTTTCTCGAAACACAAACACAAATCTTTTGTTGTTTCACGTTGGCTGAATTGGTATACAGGCAGATTCCTTACACTTCAGCCATATCAGACTGATAAAGATGTAATAGGTCAACCGGAAATAATACATATTGAAGACAAATCAGTAATGTTATAAATAGTAATTATTAAATGCCCTTTTTTAATTATCAAGATATGTCTAGTGATTTTTCGGATGTAATTAGGGTCAACAAACCCAATGCCAAGACCAAGATCAGTAATGATTTGATAATGAAGCCATAAGTATAGTGTGTAAAACAATATATGACCCGTCTATTGGCCAGTTAGATGTGATTAGATGTGATTTGCCAAGTGTTGGAGATATTGGCCATAGAGACATCTGCCTTCTCTCGAATGTAATAGAACTAGATGGCTCTGGGCTTGAAGTGCTCAAAGTGATTAGAAATACATTTGGAGAAAACTCTTCAGCAATGTCATTCCAGGAACCAAGAACTGGTATTTCAAGATAATGAAAAGACCTAGGTGTAAGCATGTAGGACCTATTTCTTTCTACATAAATGCATCGCTGCAAACTGTACCAATACACATGAAGTCTGCATCTACTCACGGACAAGAGGCTCGCCTGAGAACACCTGAGCTACCTAACATTACATCTCAGTCGTGGAGGACATTGTTGTTGTATACATCTCACACTGCCACTCAACAGGAATTCTTTGAATAATATTTTCTAAGCGACAGGGTCTTCTTTTCTTCTTCCAATCAGCCTTTGTTATGCCACCCCTCAAGAGTGTTTTGTGTAACTTCACGGAAAAGCGCCACACGTCATTGGTGGAGAAGGTTGTTTTGTGGTTGAGTCTTTTAGACAGAAACAAATACATAACAGTTCATTTGTGGGAGCATATTGGACCCAGGATGTTGTTCCAAGTGAGGTTTTTTTTTCTTTTTCGTATCTTCCGGTTTATGGTGGAATTAGAAATGTCAAACAAATATAAAGTACCACAAACAGATCATACATTTCAAGGGGGCAAAGTGAATCTGTCACACAACAGCAATTGTAAAGATGTTGTTGTCACAGCAACAGTTACAAAAAGTGATTTCTGTCAGAAAAAAGCGCTATTTGGACACAGGGCATTACATTGGAGAAACGTAAGGAGTTCTACGGTCAATACCTCCAACTCTCACCAATCTACATTGATAAATGGACAACAGGTAGGAGATACACATGCATTGGGGATGTACTGGCCCTTTAACACGAATACAATGGTCGATAGACACCAAAAGAACAGCCTCTCTGTTGGCCTGCTGGTCAAGCTCCAGCCCTGTCGGTATATTGATACTGGCCCTCAAAAACATTAGTTGATTTATTGGCATCCGACTGTCAGCCTTTTCGCTGTACCCTGCGTCGCAACAGTGCAGTCGCCATGGGAACTGGCTACATGAATACCATCTGTGTAATTAGCCCCCCCTGTACTCAGGCTTTAAAGACAGAAAGACAAAGAGAGATGAATGAGGGAGCAACAGGAAGGAGAGAGGGTGAGGATGGAGGAGGGAAAGAGACGGGGCCCGGGGTCCCACTGCACCCCTCCCTCATTATTACACTGGAAAAGAGAGGTACGAAGAATTACAAAGTAAGCTGTAAGGACAGACCGGAGAGAGGGATGAGCAGAGGACACGTGAACACAGATCTGAGATGGTGAAATGAGAGATAGTGCAAACGGATGGGAGACATTAGGAAACGGAGGGACAGTTGGGTGTGAAGGATAAATGTTTCAAAATGTGAAGGCTTGACGAAATGGATTAGCGTGTGAAAGACAGGAGAGAGAGTAACAAAGTGCAAACCCATCAAAGATTGACAGATGAGACAAAACAAGGAACACATCCCAACCCTGGTTCATGTTACATGGTCTGCAGGTCGTTTGAGAGGACACCAGACAAACAGTCAAACATTTCAATTTTTTTCTTGGACTTTATTTGTATGATCTGCTATTTCAAAGACTTTTCAAAGTCATAATGAATATTTGTAATAAAATACATCTTCAAATTGGAAACATTGTCACTATCAACTTGACTAAATGTGACCGTTGTGTTGTAACCCAGGGACAGACAGGAACTGAACAACAATACGTGTTTGATTTTGGCTGGTTTCAAATGTAATGTAACCACTGTCAGTTAACACATAATTCTTTAGCCACAATCGCATTTAGTAACTGTTTACTCTCTGCACAGCTGTTGCGCCGATAGATGCAGGGCCGCCTTAATGCACGGGCTTACCTGGGCTGAAGCTATGGAGATCGGGGGCCTATCATGAGCCAATACATTTTTTTAAATTTTAAATAAACAAAGTCTTGGCTTTCAGAATATTAAACTTGTTTCGGCAAATTCAGATGATAAATACAACTTTGAGGAAGGACAGATTAGTTCTGTACCGAGCGGCAGCGGTGCCGGTCGCGGGGCCTCGGAGCCAAGTAGGCCGTCTGGTTCTGATAGCGATGGAGTAGCGGGAGAGGAAAAACAGACAGGAGGGACATTATGGAGGAGATGGAGAGGACGACGAGGACTTGCTACGTGGAGGGGAGCCAACGGCAACCGGACAAATACATGAGGGAGGCCCGATACGTCACTCATCTGGAGGAGAGGACCAGGCGCGCGTAGAGCAGAGTGGAGAAGTGCGATCACAGAGCCTGCCGAGGCTATAAATGACTTTGATTTGTTGTTTAAATAGGGGGCCTACAAAACCTCAGCCCCAGGGCCTGATGGCAGGTTAAGGCGGGCTTGGATAGACGTGTGCAAATTGGAAACCGTGGGCTCGGTGGTTGTAGGCGACGGTGAATCTGTAGCCCACTGCACTCAAAAACATTCCTTCAACTGCTCAGTTAACTGCGGCCATACTGTTGGTGTTACATTATAATATTGCCTTATTTGAGATATGCTTCAATTCTTTGTCTGGCAGGAAATGGATTCAGTGTTTTCAAATGTCTCTCTGTTCTGTATGGAAATGCAGGAGCCCTCAGTAGTGGTGTCACAATGTCTTAATCTCAGCTCATAGGATTATCGAAGATATCTTTATTTGGCCAGTAAGAGCCAAACGCTGGCTTAGCGCTGTCAACTGTCATTGTTGCAACTTAATTCATGTTTAAAGGGAAACACATTATTATAAATGCATGCATTCCAGCCGTCAGCCGCCTTGAGTTACCAGCCATTCTGTGATTCCCCAAAACTCACAGATGGCCCCTGAATGTACCGCATTCTACATATCAATTAGAATGTATTGTCATACTGATATTCTGTACAAACTGTGAAGTCCACTGAGACAAATGTAACATGTGTGATATTGGGCTATATAAATAAACATTGATTGATTGATTGATTGATTGATTGGTTGGTTGGTTGATTGATTGATTGATTGATTGATTGATTGATTGATATTGCACACTGCTTACTCTTACATATTGCTTACTAAATTAAAGAGTACGTTGGCCATTACCAATAGACTTGTGACACTAAAGAATACTTGTGCAATAGGTCTTCTCCAGTAACCATTATAGTGGTACGGGTTAGAGCTGCTGATAAAACTAAACTGTTTTGCTAGAATGTGAAAGTAAGTAGAAGAAGGACACAGAGCAGGCTGGTGAGAAATGAAAGACTGCCAGAATGACAGCGTGAGAGCTGGAAGCTTTGCCTTCTGATCCGCTCGAAGAAGCTCACCTAGCTTGTGACATTACCACGTGCCTTGAATATGCAATTACTCTATGGCTGACATATCTGGCACAGAGCTTAAGGGAAGTGTCGCACGGCACTCAGTTGGTGTGCGTTAGCGTTGGTTGTGAGGAATATGAATCCAAATGGAAAGAAGTGCAAATTGAGATGACACAACACACAATGATGCACCGATGGTGGTCCAGTTTCACATTAACCCACACATCTCTGACCATATAGTATCCTGGATTGTTATGTGGTGTGCAACCTTTTCATTAATATTAGAAAACTGTTTTTCAATTTAAATAAAATATAAATAGCAGCGATGATGCAATCGTCTTTTTGGAATTATTTAATTTTGGAATTATTTAATTTTGGAATTTAATCAGGAATACGCATTTTTCCAACAGTTATTGGAATTTATCCAATTATTTCGAAACCTACTATAGTAACAAAAATGTCCCATTGATACCAAAAGCTCATTTGTACAACTGCATTTTAGCCTTCTTGCTCCGAAACCAACACAGTCTCACTCCCTGATCGTCCAGGAGCGACGCTTGGTCAGGGTCCCGTGGCGTGCAGTTGGGACGTGTCGAGGCTCCTTCAGCTTCATAAACAACGCCAGTTCTCTTTATGTCTAAAGTACACAATCTCCTTCGACTAATGGAAGCATGGGGATCCATTTTTTGTCGAATGACGTCGGACCTGCATGACCCTCCCTACTCTGCCTTTGAATGGCTAGTACTTGTTTCCTTTGTTGGATGGGTGGGTTAGGTTTAGGAATAATGGGTGAGATGTGATAGGGTTAGGGAAAGCCTATCAGAGGCAGGTCATTGAAGAACAACACATATTACAGCCCAGCAGGTCCGATTCTGTCATTCTGGGTAATAATGTGAAACAAGGGGACCCCAAAATAAAGGCATGGCATCATTAAAATGTACTTTCACAATTTCAATTGGAAAACCTCGAGAAGTTAGACATTATTCGTTTTCCAATGCATAAACACATTTCTGAAATTATTCTGACCATTTCTTTACGTGAACTTCAATAAAGTACATTCATATTGGCTCTGAGTTTGTCCCAGCCCCTCACATGCTGACATACTTGCTGATCATTGTGTCATATACATTGGTATTAGCTGTAACAAACTGAACTCCTTCCCTTCCATGTATTCCTTCATGGCGCAGCCTCAGTCTATCCACACAGACACCTAGCTCTGTCACCCAGCTCCTAATCTCTTTATGTATATCCTTTTTTCCCCCTCTCTCCTAGTTCCCCTCTATTAGGCAGCTTTTGGAGCAGTTCAAACTCTGTCCCTTCCGGCAGGTACAGAGTCGTTTGCGTACTCCGACATGTCATTTTCCAGTGTGAAACTAAAGTAATTGTTTTGCTGAAGCAAAGGTTATAAGAGGACACGGCTAATATCATAATCTCCTTTTGTAATGTCAGCAGAGCAAACATGAGTAATGTGTACACTACAACTTAACCGTTGGCCTCCAGCTCAATATCCCTCGCTGGTGAACTTCAAACTTGTTTTAGGACAAAATCAAGTCTAATTAAAAAGCCTATTTTACTTCCCATTTCGAGAGGCATTTGTGTCTTTCTTAAAGGCAGTTTAGAGATGATTAAGAAATACATTACTTAAACTGTGCTTGATGGAAGATATTGGTTGTTTTAACAAACAACTAGAGAAGTTGCCTGTATTGAATAAAAGACTGGGTCTCTCGCAGTGGAGTTGAATTAAGGCTTCTGTCTTTTTAAATGCAATGTGAGGGACCTCGGCTTCGGCTTGCTGAACTGCTGAAGTTCCATGAAAACATTTTAACTTGATTGCTAGCTTTTCTAATTGGACACAAACACTGTGTCGTTCTGCCCCTTGAGGTCTTGCTAAACCAATTAGATGATTTCTTCATCCAGACAAGCGTCAAATAAATATTTGCTTTAGTAAACTCAATCTGCTCCATGTGCTTCTGTGTTAGATCTCTCCCTCCGCAGAGTCTTCTCCGCACATGGAGCCTGTTGCTCCTGCTAGGCTTCTACTGCTGTCAGCTCTGTTGAAACCACCAAGCCTCTTTAAAGGAAGGAGAGCAACACAAACCAGATGCTCTTGGTAAAATAAAGTTATTTATTGAAAAACTCTAACTAAAAGGACACAAAAGGTAGTGCTCTTGTAACAGAAGAAGGGCCTGGTGGGGGATCTTAAAAACAAAAAGAGCGCTACACGGTACGATTTATTACCAAATAAAGAAATACAAATACAAACAATACAAATCCCATTTAACAAAAAATACATTCCAAACAGCACCCTCGCACCTACGGTTACTAGCTGTGCAGTAAAAGGTATGATGATAACAAATAACACACAATCTCACCCTAATGTCTAGCACTTCATTAACGAGGTAACCATAGTTACCAATGACAATACAACGCGGGAGGTGTGTGGCGTCTGAGTCACTGTCAGCGCCCCCAAGGCCAGATCAATGCAGCATGTATAGGCTCAGTCTGCAGGTGCGTGCTGGGATAGTAGGGTTGGGCCAATCAGCGCACCAATCAGGACCCTCGACTCTTCAGGTGGGAGGGGCTGGACAGCACGTCCAATATCGATCCGATACCAAGTTCAAACAGGGCCAGTACTGACGATACTTGTTACCTACTTTGGAGTAGGGGAGAGCAAAGCGTCATCATTCATTAAGTGAATGCATCACTGCGGTGTCTCTCCGTGAGACAGGGGGGGGGCAGCAGCCTGTCACTGAAGGAGCTGCACAGTGAGGACAGGGTGTCCTGGAGGGGGGGGACATATTGTCCAGCAGGGAGGACAGCTTGGCTGCCATTCTCCTGTCTCCCACCTCCTCCACAGTGAGGACTCCTGTCTCCCACCTCCTCCACAGTGTCCAGAGGACTCCTGTCTCCCACCTCCTCCACAGTGAGGACTCCTGTCTCCCACCTCCTCCACAGTGTCCAGAGGACTCCTGTCTCCCACCTCCTCCACAGGGTCCAGAGGACTCCTGTCTCCCACCACCTCCTCAGTGTCCAGAGGACTCCTGTCTCCCACCACCTCCGTCCAGAGGACTCCTGTCTCCCACCTCCTCC
>CALSBZ010046818.1:239891-290802 GCA_943591055.1 Gobionotothen gibberifrons | reverse complement strand
CAGGGACAGGGACAGGGACAGGGACAGGGACAGGGACAGGGACAGGGGAAAAGACGAATTGAGCATCAGGGAAGATTAAAGGGCGCCACACACCAGAGAGGGACTGATTTATTTAACAGAGTTGCCATGGGGAACAGCATCCATGATGAATGTGTGGGATGATTATGTAACCAATTGACTATAATTCACCCAGCTGACGGAGCATCTTGACCACAGATCCACGGGGACGCAAATATAGGCTGTGCGCGGCCGCAAACACACGTATGCTGGCAAAACACAGACCAACACATTTAACATGCAGTGACGGAGTTATTGGAAAACACAGCAGGGCAGAAACATATTGCTGGAGGCTCAGGGGAAACATGGGCATTGACAATCCCAGCCCCCTGCAGTCAGCATGTCTCAGTGTCACAGGGCAGAGACGTAACCCCAAGCTGCTCCTGTGTTGAAGTGTATGTGCGTTTCTACGGAGAAAAGCAAGGACATGTAATGCATCCTGTTTGTATCGTTTGTAAAGGACTAAACTAAGATGTAGTTACAGATTTCTGCATAACTGCTACAGAAGTCACTGTGGGGAAGGGGCAGCTTGTTTTTAATGGGGGTTGGATTTGGTAATGTGAAAGTAGCTTCTTCTAGCTTGGTTTGTCATTACAGTTTATCCAACCCGGTCTCACAGTCTGCGTACAAATGACACGACTTTACACGTCGTGCAATAGATACGCAGAAGTCCGTGTTTGCGTGCATATGATACGCTGATATTGCACCTCAAACATTAAAACAAAGAGCTCTGTGGCTTCAGGCTTGATCGCCGTTCCAATGACAGTTGTAATGTTTGCGGTGCAATAAACGACACAGCAGCTTATTGGGTTATGGTTAGGGCTAGGGTTAAATAAATGGCAAAGATATGTAGAAAATAAACGCATTTAAGATACGTTCACAACAAACGTAACGTCGGAGAAAATTGTAGAAAATAAACGCATTTAAGATACGTTCATAACAAACGTAACGTGGGCGTATCATATGCACGCAAAAACGGACTTCTGCGTATCTATTGCACGACTTTTCAAAGTTGTGTCATTTGTACACATTCTGGTGAGATCGGGCTGGTATTTCTTGACCACAGTGACTGTTGCACAAACAGCTATGCTAACTATAAAACGCTATGCTAACCCTAAACCGCTAAGCTAATCCTTAAATTGCTAAACTAACCCTTACACCGTAAAGCTTACCCTTAAACCACTAAGCTAACCCTTAAACTATGAGGCTAACTCTTAAACTGCCAAGCTAACCCTTAAACTATGAGGCTAACCCTTAAACCACTAAGCTAACCCTTAAACTATGAGGCTAACCCTTAAACCACTAAGCTAACCCTTAAACTATTAAGCTAACCCTTAAACCACTAAGCTAACCCTTAAACTATGAGGCTAACTCTTAAACTGCCAAGCTAACCCTTAAACTATTAAGCTAACCCTTAAACCACTAAAATAACCCTTAAACTATGAGGCTAACTCTTAAACGGCCAAGCTAACCCATGGAACGTTTAGCTAACCCACTAATCTAACCCATTAACTGCCTCTCTCCAGCTCAGAATAATGAAAGTTAAGATGTCTCAATGTCTGAGGCCTACACCAAGCAGCTGTTTGTGACACATTCCTGCCACAAACCACTCCATCCTCAGCGATGGAGATAACTTTGGAGCCTCTGCTGTGGCTCTTAGGACTTCTTTGTAGTTTGGTTTCAGAGCGCTCACTGTTGAACTGAAGATGTTGCGATAGCTTGACAGTTAAGTGGAAACACTCTCCCAGAGTATGGGCTCTATTCATCTCTGGGCCACTTTGCATTAACCGAAGTGAAAACACTGTCCGACAGTGGTAGGTTGGAGAGCCTTATCTGTGATTTGGAGATACAAAGAAGTCAAACGAGTTCTATATCCTCCAGTATAATGAGATAGTGGATGGTGTGCACATTTTTACAAATGCTCCAAGCCTCCCTGATATCACTGCGAAGAGAAATTGGTGCCTTTGTATACAACGAAACCCATCTGTTGACCTAAGCCAAATTGCCTTCTCCATACACATTTGACTATTTAACACCCAGCAGCAGACGTCCGTAGGTGGCGCCTCTACAATAGGGTGTTTCTGGGTTTAACACTGATAGAAGCACTTCCTCAGAACCTCTGCGCTTGTATAAGAGTGTGAGTGTGGAGCAGGTCATTGTTGAACATTAATAATAATCCAAAGTGTGCTAAGGTCGCTTTCGATGATAGAAAAGCTCGGTGCCATGGCAACCAGACAGGGTTTTAGAGCACCAGAAGTAGTTTCAGTCATCTAAATAGAAACCTATAACCAACTCATGTGTTCAATAATAAAAATGAATGTGGAAACTGGTATTTATGCAGAATGAAAGTCATTGAAATGTTTCACATATAGGAACATAATATGATGCAGAGGTATCAGGATGTTTCTGCATCAACAATGAGGTCACATGTTTCCCTGTTATGCTGTGTAGTGAATGCAACATTTAATTTGGTAAACATGTTTTGATGCTGCTGCCGGTTCCCATGGACAAATAATCCACAGGATGGTGGTTTCTTGTATCATCCCCGCATGAAGCTTATGCAACAAGGTGATTGTATTGTGGAAGGGCAAGACTGGAGGCAAACAATGCATTGTAAGGTGGTGAATACATCTCTTGCAGGAATTAATATTTTTTCATTTTACCAGCTATTTTCCACCTAGCTGAGCTCCTATTGATAACAACAGAAGGCTCACCTCACACTATAGGCCTACTGGGAATATGCACACAAAGGCTATTGATGAGCGTATGAATTCTAAAATGATTTTGAGAGATTTGTGAAAACAAACGTTTCTGTTTTTAAAGGTACTTTTGGGCCAGAGGGCCTTTATTGGAGTTCTCAGACGTGGAAGGGGGAGACAGAGGGGGGGACATCGGGGGGGACAGAGGGGGAGACAGAGGGGGAGACAGAGGGGAAGACAGAGGGGGGGACAGAGGGGGAGACAGAGGGGGAGACAGAGGGGGGGACATCAGGACATCGGGACATCGGGATTCTAAAACGGCTAACTAGGCGGCGGTAACCGCATATGTGCGGCCCAAAATGATTATTTCGGGCGGCCCAAACAATTCTGTTTTTTGTTCTGACAATTGGTCAGTACACTTGATTCAGGAGGTCCTGACACAGTAAGCATCCTTAGGACTTTAATGACCCCTCGACTTCTAACAATAATACATTGTATTTGTCAAGCATCTTTCATAGCTAAAAGCAAACCCAAAGGGAATACAAGACATACATATACATCTCTAGACCTACCATTAAGCTTTTGTGGTTTTAAACAATTCTTGACAGCTATGGATACGACATGTGTTGACTCGAATGTAGCCAAGATGTGCACTTACCAAGGAAACATCTACTTCTAAGAAATGGACTGGAACTCATTTTGGTACAGACATGCATGGTCCCCAGATGATCCAATCACCTCACTTTGGGAATTATATTACTGTCCCTTTAGAACCTTCCAGGAGGTTAACTTGTGTGTTCTTGATTGAAATCTGTAAACAGATATTGAATAAATCAGCATGGCAGTTGATAAACATGTTCATGGTGCCCAGATGATTGATCCTGTGAACGTTGGTGACCACATGTTTTCTCTATAGAGCGAGCAGAAGGCTTTGGTTGAAAGTAAGCGACTCAATGATTTGATGCAAACATTCATGTTTAATTACTGTCCAGCTGAACTTGGTTTTAAGTGCTATTTCACTAGTTACAAAGTGTTATACTGAAGTCAATGATACGTAATCAAGGAACAATACAAAACATCTCTGGTTTTCTCATGTTTGAACTGGAATTACAAGTAGTCAGTATTAAAACCAAGGCTAAACAAAAATAGACCTTGAAAGACACAAGGTGACATGTAAAATATCACTTTAATAATCATGGGATGCCAATATCCTGAGTTTTCCCCTTTAGATTTAGTGATATCTGTGAGCTATATTTTCTAATACCACTTCTGACATGACTATAACAGAACCAGCTCTCATATCATCTTTAATAAAACGTTTAGTAACTTAACGTCAGAACACTTATTTTCCCCAAAATGCTTTATAAATGAATATTTACCACTAAATTAGCAAAACAGGTAACTTTTTATCGGTTCCTGAAACATGTTCTGTGTGTGGAAGTGTAAAGTCAGTTGTTTGAAAAATGCACCTCCAAGGCTTTTTGTTTATATTGCAGCAATCCAGCCGACAGGACTGATAAAGCAAAGTGACCCTGCGATCAAATCCAAAAAACAGATGATGTCATTAATCAACAGAAATAGAAAGATAATGAACAAAAGACACAATGGTAGTGATAGTCAGTGTGACTTTTGTTGCCAGATTATCAGACCCACAAACTCCAGAACACAAATCGCCTTCTTTCTAATCAGTAAGGTGTCTTGCCTCACCAATCTGCTGGGTTCAGAAACCAATATTAACGCAATGTGACGAGTAAAAAAAAAAGGTTTATTTCCACCGTGAGAAACGACCTTGATGATAGGCAGTCCTTAAGGCAGGAGAGGAGACTTATACGGCCAGAAAAGTGATGCAATACAACTGATCCTACACATTCAGTCTAAACCCCCGGCAGCGTCATGATTCTGCCTTCAGGTAGTTTCCAACCAAACCTAAAGGAAACGTTTGAAATATCCCATGAAAAGGAAATATAGTCCCTGCTGTTGCTGGCTGGACTGCATGAATCAGCCAATATTCTTCACTGAGAGCGAGTAGCTACTGAGCGTGGCCAGCCAACAGTGCAGTGGACTGATAATAATATAATCATTATTTGTTGGCAAATAGTGTTAAATCAGATCAGAGTTCCTGTTTAGTTTGGCCTTCATACATTTTAATGATCCAGGCCAGCAGTTTTTTAATACTGCAGACAAACATCCAAAAAAATCTAAACCGAGAGCAAAATATAACGTAACTGTGTCGGTCGCGAACGAGCCGGCTCAAAGTGAACGACGGGAGCCGGCTCACGCCCGCGAACAAGCCCTTTCTTTTTTCTTTCTTTATTTTTGTTAAGTACAAGACAGAATGATGTGATCTCTGCGCTGCGGTGCCCCGTGCATGCATGCAGTGACATGTAATATCCAACGTTAGAGACTGCTGGATGCTGCTGTTTTGAGCATTGCAATATATTTATTTTCATTATGTTATTTATTTATGATTATTTTTAGGCTCAGCAAAGATTTGTTGTCAGTTTGTATCGGTGTTGCTATCTGCTGTCTTTAGCGTGGTTCTACAATCGGAGAGTTACAAGGGTCTGTAAATGCAATGATGTAAGTGATATGTGTACACATATAAAACAGGGCTGAATATGATTGAATTATAAAAAGGTATATTTCGCAGATAAACCTATTAACCCCGCCCCCTTAAAGAAACGTCTCTTTTGAACGGCTCTCGCAAAGGAACGGGCCATGAGATCCGGCTCCCTTCAAAGAGCCATAATTCCCATCACTAAACGTAACATTTGTAGAACATTCAGTTAGTTTAGAAAAAGTTAGAAACGTTAATTATTTTTTCATATAGTAATAATGTTCAAGGTTTAGAAGCATAATGGTCAACATGTATATTTGTCTGACTACAGTGTCATTGTGTTTCATTATGATCAGTATTAGATTCGTTTTGTGAGTTGTTGCATATTGTGTATATTTATTTTCTTCGTTTCCTTTTAAATGACTAAATAATAAATACATGTCATTTTGCTGACCCTTTTATCCAAAATGACTTGTATACACCGCAAATGTAGACATGCCTGCGGGAGCTGTTTTGGGTTTCGTACCTTGGCCAAAGACTATTTGAAATGTTGATGGATTGAACTACTAGCCCTCCAATTGGTACACGCCCATTTCCTCCCTGAGCCACAGCCGACCTGTTTAGGTTTAGTCAAATTATTCAGAATATATGTTGTTCTTCTTCTGCTTCTCAACACCTCATCATTGGGACTTGGCATTGTCAAAAGGAAATCCAGTTGCTTGAAACCTGCATCGTGAATTCTTCGAGAACTCCCGGAGACGCTTCTGACGTGGAGGACAACCACCTCCTAAAATGTTGATGCCATTGTCTTACTATAGCCAATGAGCGATTACTCTTTAATGCAAGCATTTCAATCATGGTTCCTTTCTTGGAGTTGGACGTGGCCATTTACGATGTTGAAACAGGGGAACTCTTGAAGATCTCCTCCTGGCTGCTTCTTCATTGCCTTTCCACATCATTAATCTTCATAAATGTGTCCTCGTTATGTTTAATGGTTATGTCTTCAGTAGCGAATGTAAAGCTGTTCACGATGGCGGCGATGAGGGGGAACCCGTTTTTATTCTTCATAGACCACATGTTTTTATGTCATTCATGTTTAAGGGCACAGGGGGTATGCTTAGTCCCACCTACACCCTTTTGCACTGAAACACACTGACTTCTGTTGGCACAAGACATTCCATTAAAGTCAGCAGTTCAGTTTCACCGTGCCAAAGGAGAACATGCTTTCTCTCCAGTGGCTGCGACCACAGGTTTCATGATCCTTCTCTAAATATATGAGAGCCTGCATTATTACCCTCTGAAGGTCAACGCTACTGATTGAAAAGTCAGCCTGCTTCTTTTTAGCATCCATCTTGCAGTGCTACCCTTCAAGCCTGGCTTTCCTGTTGTGCTCTTCCTCCTTATTCTTCTAAGTAATAATAATCATGAAAGCACAATAATAAAACAGTAAAGGCCAAAGTGTTTATTAAAGGTCACAGGCCTCATATTTTCTATAACTATTTCAGGACATTCTGAAATAATGGTGTCAAAGGAATGCCATCAACAGGCAGGAATGCAGCATGAGTGAGAGCTGCAATAACTTCAGACTGGTGTGCAAAAGAAAAGACGAGTTATTAACTGTTGCTATCAAATCCCACTCAATAGGCGCGTTCACACCAAGTACTTTTCCCACAAAGGTTCCTGAACTACGATTTAGTTGCGTTCACACCAAAAAGTCCCAGGAACTAAATGAGTTCTAGAGAACCTTTCTTACCCCCTTTTCAGTCCCTGCAGGGACTTTCGTGGGAGAAAAAGGTTCCTGTGTCTGATTGGCTGGGCGGATTGCAAACCACGCCCCGTAAAACTCCCAAAAACTTTTGTGAAGCCGCCATTTTATTATCCTCTCATTAGCATTATTAGCATTAGCATTAGCCCAGCGCAGAAACGCAGAGAGACTAACTTATGACAACACAAAAGAAAACATGGGAGCGGTGGAGATGAGGAGGTGTCGGCGTTCTGGAGATTTACTCGGAAGGCTTCAGTCGAAGCTGCTGGGAGTCCCAGCAGCTTCGACTGAAGCCTTCCCCAACTCCGGGGACTTCCGGCCGGGGACTCCGGGTGGCAGTATACGCCGTGAAGTGGTTTGCGGCCTGCCAGTAAACCCAAAGCAGAAGAAGAAGAAGTGACGTCAGCGGCTTCATTTGCCTAATCCTCCATCAGGAACGTATTCCGGTGAGAACGCGATCTGCACTTAGTTCATGAGAACTAAAGAGTTCTCAGGAACCTTTGTGGGAAAAGAACTTGGTGTGAACGCGCCTATTGAAGAAGAGAGAGAAAGAAAGTAGGAATAAGCTCCACGTTTGTATGAATTCCACCTTAAATTCAAATCAAATGTTTTTTATATACATCAATATCACAGCGGTAATTAAAGTTTAAAAGTCTCAAAATGCTCCAACTACTGTCACAAACTGGATGAATGTGAAGTATGTTAAAGGAGGAGGAATGTGTAATTAAGGAGCACTATTGGAGTGACTTTGATGGTTATTGGACTCAGGATTCATTCATTTGGATTCCCGCTGTATGAAGAAATGAAAGGACGGCGCAAGTGGAAACAATTCCCAAAGGGATTAAACTGTTTAAAACACACGCTCAAAGTAAGCCGGATGTTGCCGATGTGTTTATGTGGATTCAAAAGTCATAAATAATCTACAAAATGGAGGAGACCGATCTGATCGGAGCAACTGTGACAAATAATCCAACTGAAACCGGCATGGACAATGACTATGTTTTAAAATGCGCTTATCCAGAAAAGCCTGGTTTGGACACTTTACGAAGAAGAAGAAACATTTCTATTAAAGAAAGAATTATACATTTCTGTCTTTTTATGCCTTTAATACTAACTTGAATTTTTATTCAAATGAATTAATCAATTCTTTTGTATACTTTATTGTAATGTAGAGACAAGGCTTTTAGCGACAATCATGTATTGCTTTACAATTATATGTAAAAAAATAAAATAAAATAAAAAGCCTAAATATCATAAATAAATAAATATGATATTTGGCCTCAATTCATCTGAGGCCTGGCACCCCCCCTGCGCCCCCCCCAGGTTGGGAACCACTGCTCTAAGATGACTTATTGCTGGACTGCTCAAAGTCCTCTAGGGAAGACGATATCCTGGCTTTTTTAAGGTGGTACCTCTAACTTGTATTGTGAGAATGTTGTGAGAACATCTTTACTGTCATATCTTTTGTTCAAGTGACTCCGGGGTTATCTGCAGTTTATGTTCAGAGCTTCTTGTGTCACCATATGGCAGACAAAGTTATTTTTCTCACAGCAGGGGATTTCCAATGTCAAATACAGCTTTCCTTCTGTCCACTTGTATCCTTCTATCTTGTGTGGCCCACTGGCTGCAGCACATACCATTCAACCAGAATGATTCAAGCCGTTATTATGTTTTCATCTTCAAAGGAACAACATCTTTTGGACTTTAAATAATCTTGAACTTGAAAGTTTGAAGGACTCCATCACCCAGTGACTCTCAGGGTTGGAGCACTCGCTATTGACTCACTGTTTTATTGTGTGTGTGCTATTTAATGTATCACTCCCCATGTTAGGAGTGACTTTCCCGGAGTCAATATGAGACAGCGATATTTCAGTTAGGCGAATTTATAGCATCTTGTTTAATGGGCTTGAAACTGTGATGCAGTTCTGAACCATGAATTAAGCAGAGACACACGATAACCTTGTCTCCCGCAGCCTCAGATACATTTAGAACTAATAAAGAATACACTTTTATAACGGAGGCACGTAACCTTTCACCTGATGTCCCCTTCAAGGAGAAAACTCATCAACATCACGGTTTTAATAAAGTTGTTTTTATAATCAGAGTCTCAATTATACAGCAAATCTTTGAAGTCTTAATATATGGTGGCCGGCGGGGGCGAACGCGCGACGATGGCCGAAACACTTTCATCAGAATAAAAATGAAAATATAAAAAAGTGCCAAAACACATGCAAATGAAAAACATCTTCACCAACTTGAGAACACTTAAAAATCATTCACGAAACATGAGCAGCTTTTACTGAAAGCTCTGCATAAACGAAACACTGCAAACTCAAAATGTTAACATAAAGAAAAGCTGCAAGTAGCTCAATGCGGACATTCGGGAATTATGAAGTTGGCCAACTTCACTGGCAGAGTTAGTCTGTTTCATAACTGTAAGTGTATATTAGTATATTTGAAAGCTAGCTACATTAGCTGGATTACAGCAGATCTGAAATAATCGGTAGGTCATGTGATCACATTCTCTCCAAAGACCGTGATATTTGGCCAGCTTCCCTGACGTCAAGAAGTGGTCCCAGCTGTGTGCATCACTTATTAAAGTCCCCGTTTCCGTTGTGCTTTGAAAAAACATCTTCACCAACTTGAGAACACTTAAAAATCATTCACAATTTGTATGTGTTTTGGAATATTTGTGTTTTTGGATGTGTTTACAGTGTGTTTCTTCCAATGGAAGTGCTTTGGGCCTTTGTAGCGCGTTTGCCCCTGCCGGCCCCCGCACAAGCAGCTGGGGTAATGAAAACATACATATTATTCATCAGTCCTTGCTTCTATGCTTCTCTGTTTACCTCAACCCCTTTGAAATGAAAGCGTCATGCAACAAAAATAACATCACAGAAATATGGTTCAAAGACAGCGACACACGTGGAGCCTCAAAGCGTCACTTTCTCTTCCCTTTGTTCTGAAGGTGAAAGGCAACATTGCCCGTCACACGTATAGAAAGTAACTCCAGCCCTGTGGTAATGATTTCTAAAATGCCGCCGTGTCAGTCGGGAAGAATGGTCGCTTTCCTCAGATTCTGAAAAGTGTCTGCAGATAAAAGGATTTGCACTGAGCTCCTTCTGCCTCCCTGTAGTCAGCTCCTGTGGCAGGCCGTCTGTCTCTCGCTATCTTCCCACCCATCTATTTCCAACTGTGCATCTCGCCGTAGCGGTGCTTTGACTGAACACTGGCGCAATGCTCAGTCAAAGCACCTTCGGCAAACAACGCAGCAGACAACAACAAACTTCCCTCCAAACCCCTGACTCTGAGAAAAGAGAAGTGAAGAAGAATGATCATATGGAAACCCAGTGTCACCAATACAACCCAAAGGAACAACTAATAGTTTCTCTCCCAATCTTTTTTTAATGAACTTTTCCTACACAGTGAGGTCACGGTCAGCTTCAGAACGGCATCTCTGGAGCTGGGGTAGGGGGGGGGGGACCGCACATTAGCATGGATGCTCCTACATTGCTCACAGCCATGTACTGTAACTGTTATACAATAATCTGTTCAAGGCCTCATAACTTTATTACATATCAAAATCAATCACATTAAGCATTAATTATACATGTATTTGATTGTTTATTACCCACTGCTTGGGTACCATGTACAACAGGTGGTGGAATGTAACTAATCTAGTACTATATGAAGCAACATGTTGACATGTATATGCTTTTGTTGTATTGATTCAATGCTCTTAGCACATGATGTGCTCTATGCTTAAATGCAGAACTGTCCTCAAAATCCACCAAGTATTTTACAAAGTATCTCAAATTGGATCAACATCAAACTCATAGAGACATTATGCACATACATTTGTTAGTGATGAAAACAGGATGATATTTTACACTAAAGTAACTCTATGAAAAGATCCGTTCTGAATACGAAGTACTTTTCCTTTGAGTACATTTAGGGGATAATACTTCTGTACTACTGTATATCAGGGGGGTCACCTCAGCCACACAGACACCCTGCACCCTCACCTCCAGTAGGTTGGCTTCATTTCAGTTGCAGTAAAACATGTCAACAATTAACACCACACATTTGATTTAAATAGTAAACACTTTATTTGCATGTAACCTGACATTATTTTGTTTATTTGTTGTAACAACTCAAATACACAGTGGGTACTAGTGGAGGGCCGGACTGGTTCAATGTTTATTGCAGAACTTATTGAAATGAAGTTATTGCACATATTAAACCTGGAACTCACAAAGTTTAAATTATTGCCTATAAAAACAACATTAAACATTAAATAATCAGTTGCATTCATTTCTTATGGCTCTATCTGCAGCTTTTCCAGAGTCATTTCTTATGATTACATTTTCCCACAGGCCAACAACAGCTTCAACAAAACTATTCCCCTCAAAGAGAAAACCAAACATGCCCTGTTGTCGTGAGAGAGAAAGTGCAGAAGGAAACATCCATTAAACTCAGCGTGCTGCTCTGTGATGCTAGTTCAGATACTTGGCATCTCATCTTGGGTGCAAGGTCATCAATGTTTGGGGTCAGGCTCTGAGCTGAGGAGACCCTCAGGATGGAGTGAAGGTGTTAGGGTTAGGGTTAGGGTTCTCAGTGAGGAAGGGAGAAAGGCACCAAAGATGCAAATCAAACTGTAAAAATGTTTATTGTGACGCTAGCATGGCTAAAGATATTATTGTGACCATCTAAATACATCCAGACTACAGATTTTAAAATCAGTAACATTAAGTAAACTACTCATTATGAGAACCAGTGTTGTAAATTAGCTTTTCTTGTCTTTTTCTCAACATAATTAATAAACTGTTCCACATAGGCCTTTAAATAAAGCTAACTTCTAAAGCTACTATGTGAGTGGCCATCTTTTAGATATGCATTTTTTAACAGAGCTGCAAAAGTGTAGTTTAAAAGTGTGTTCCCTAGAGGCTGTCTCGTGGCCTTGCTTTGACCCTGATTAGGGGGTTGTTTGCAGTGAACTAAGGAAAAAGAGAAACTGAGCTACATTATTTAAATGTCGGTTACACTGGTATGCTATCTGAAGAATAGCTTTTAATGTTCTGTACCTGGTTCAATAATGTATGGAGTTTTGTCAAACAACTTTATCTTGCATAATGTAATCATGGTTCCACAGTTAATGTGGACACACACACACACACACACACACACACACACACACACACACACACAATGGCTGTGGTGTAAATAACATTGTGGGAATCACTTGCATTATGAAGTGCTAATATTAGCTCGGTCTCACTTCTAACCCAACCTGAAGCAAACCCCATGACATGTATCTAGTTCTTAGTCAATAACCACAACACCAACTGACAACTTCTTCTGATTGTTTTGCATTCTTCTGGAAATACTGTTCACCTTTTGTGTTCTTCCACATCTGTGGAAGTATCTAGAAACTGTTCAAAGAAGACGGCTTCAAAAGCAAAATCCCTATTTATGAGGCATATTTTGTCATTTCATGAGTATTTGTCGTTTATTTGGACCTTTGGAGTATTTACACAGGATACATTATTACCACTTTCATGTCCCCAGAGGTTGAAATGTATCAGTTTTCTGTGTTTCCATGGCTTTCTTCAAGCCCCACCTTTGCACCAAGATGTCTTCTGCAATGTAGTCATATGTTGAATTATAATAAACACTACCACTGATAGGAGCCACTTTAAAGGCTGTAGGACTTTTGCTTGAAACGGACGACGAAACACGTAAACGCACAATCTGTAGGCCTTTAGGGCATGGTAGTCCTCAGCCAGCACCACCAACTCGCTAACTGACCGCCCCCGGCTGGTCTGAGTGTGTGTGTTCATTTCCACGTGTGCATTTCTGTCTGTGTGTTTGTGAGTGGGTGTGAGGTTTGACATTACATGACTCTGCAGTGCACATTTTAATGAGGGAAAAGGCAAGAAGCTGCTGGCGCTTTGTGACGCATCACCATTCCAATGTAGCCTCATAAAGTGCAGTTGTTGTTGTTTACCCTATAACCACACTGAATACATTGACATTATCTTTCTATATTTAATCCTAAATATATACTCCATTCTCTGTATTTTTGTGATGCCCTGAAAGCCAGATTTACATATATTAATATGTTATTATATTAATCCTATTTCCTGAATAAACACCACTGCACCTACAGAAGAGCTCCCTGTTTATGCTATATGGTCACTTTTTCATTTAAGCCATTCCCCTCTAAACCTCTGTGTTGTTGGATTTACCAGGGTTAGCAGTTTCAGTCCCAACCCGTCTATGTGTTCAAAACCACAGCATTATATTGCCTCCTACAGCTTTCCAATGTTCTTAATCCTGTTCTCTCATGATTGCCTCTAAATAATAGCCAAAGCACATTATTTCATAGGATTAGGCTCCCGTTGTGAACTTAAGATGATCATTATTATGAAAATTAAGCTGTACAGAGTATTGAGTTTAATAGTTAGAGACATTTAGAAAAAATAGATAAGCGTGTGAAGAACCGTTTTAGGGGATGTCTAACTCCAATTTAAACGTCCCCTGAAAACGTGCAAATATATTTTTGAATGTTAAACATTTTCTGTACTACAGTGTTAACATGTTCCACACAAGCAGTGACATGTATTTAAGTAATAAGACAAACAAGTGGGTGTTGTATAAAAAAACATAATTATTAAACATAATCTTAAACAACCTGGGATTGAAGAAGAATCATGCAACGTTCTGTCTGGCGTCATGGTTACTTTGGGTGTGGGTACACTGCAGCAGCAGTGGCTTATCAGCAGGTTGTGGGATGTTAACACAGTGATCAATACGTGATCAATGCCTCTGCTAATTTCAGTCAGCCTATGGTAGATAAATACCAGTTCATGTACAAACATTAACTTGGTACATGAAGAAGTAATTGCCAAATGGATCGACTCTATGTGTTGCATGCCCACTCTTTCCCCACTCACTGATACAAATCGAATAGTTGAGTCCGCCACCGGACTAATAACTGATGTTTCAATGAACATAAAAGACATGTTAACAGTGACGTTGCTAACATGCTTATGTTTAACATTGCTTACCTTGTTCACCATGTCAACATGTTAAAAATTGCCAATAAGCGCCTAACAGTGTACAGCTGAGGCTGATGGGAATATTGATATTTTTGCCATTTACTCAATCATTGGGAAACAATCCATTTGGACGAGAGGATGGTCCTGGAAAGAAAGTTAGGTTGCAGTTTGTTGTCAGTAGAATGTGTCCTCTGAAGACAACTGATGTCCAAACCAAATGTACTTGCATCGATCCAGTAGTTTTTGAGATTTGTTTTCTCTTTTGTGGACTAAAATGTTTAAATATTTGCTCGTAAATTAAAGTAATTTTGACCCAAGGACGGTCCAGCAGGAAAAGTCAGGTTGGCTCAGTAGGATGCATCCTCTGGCGACCATGAATGTATGAACCATGCATTAGTCAGTTATGAGGTAAACCAGGAGGTGTGTCCAACTTTAACTGTCATTTACCCAACAAAATGTAATTATTAGTTATTAAGACAGTTACAACTAGTGAACTCACAGGAAGTTTAAAATAGATGGACATGATTGAATGTCCTAAAATGATTCCCAATGGCATATCAATCCCCTATCAATTATTATGGGGGAAAAACAACTTAACACATCAACACCGACAGTGTTAGGAATACAGATGCAATCATAGAAGTGTGAATTATTATGTGCTGAAACATTTCCCAGCATAGAATACCAATAGAAGCATCACAAATTGGCACAGTGTTAATACCTGGGGACTTAATAAATGCTGAAATAAATATACATGTGTGAATGACTCATAGCCAGGAAGTGTCACGATCCTAGTGTTATGTCACGATCTTAGTTTTGTCTGTCTTGTCATGGGTTTTATTTTGAAATTCTGTTCTCCCCGTGTCTGGTCTTCCCTCCTGTGTTTTCCCTCCTGGGTCTGACTGTCTGATTGTGTTCACCTGTTGCCCTTGTGTTTTCTGCCTCCCTGCCCAGCTGTGTCTTGTCCTGTGATTACCCCTCTTTGTATTTAGTCTTGTCTCGTCCTGTGCTCCATGTCGGTTCATTGTCTTTCCCGTCTCCCTCCATGTTGGTCACGGTCAGTTGTGTCTGGATGCTACCTCGTGCTACCTGTTTATTTTATGTCATGTTTTTTCTGTTATCAGCTTTTTAAATAAAGCTCGCCTTTAGTTCCTTGACCTTTTTGTCTTTTTTATACTGCATTTGGGTCCTTCCTTTTCCCGAATCCTGACTGGAAGTCCCACAATAGAATGGATCCAATGTGTTGTGTGTTATTGTTGAAAAGGATTCGTCCCACCTATTCCAATGATTTTTGAAGCCATTCGGATTAAAATGCAATCTCTCCATCACACTGTCAGAGAAATGTGGTGTGTCGTACATCCGATCTGGACGTACGACACACCACATTTCTCTGACAGTGTGGTCGCGTTAATCGAATATTTTCCATTTTCTTTTAACAATAACGGAAAAATCTGAAAGCAGTCCGTCATTTTGACAGAGTAGAACAAACTCAGAACAGAGGCAAAGTTTCCCCGCAGCGAGGCCCGCCAAAAAGGAAATGATATAGTTTCCAAACCTAACGTTGCTCTACAAATCATTGAACAGTCTGTGAGTATTTGCTTTATGCTGCGCGCGCTCCCGCAAGGTGCAGTGGGCATGCATAATAACACGGCATAACACCGGCGCCAACAGTTCACGAGTGTGCTCTGTGCTCTCCCCCCCCCCCCCCCGTCAGACAGACGGGTAATAATGGATTTAGACGGAAATGTTACTCTAGCGCCACTGTTATATCAATCTTGGACCTAGTCATAGTAACTAGGTATGTTTATTAAATTACAGTTTTCAGAGCCAAGAGGCTAGTCGCCTCTTTGCTAATTATTCACTTAAAGTGAGCTGACAGAGAGGATGTTTAGATTATAATAGAGTTAGAGGGAAAACATTGAGGTTTATGTGTTAGTTAAAGGAGGGGTAGGTACGTTTGAGAAACCGGCTGGAGATACACTTGTTGTTATATTCCATGGAATGCTCTTAATATCCCGATAGCAATGAATATATTAAGTGCTTTGACAATAAATCCATAAAGATATTTCATCTGTGGAAGCCGTAGTACTGTAAAAAGCACGACCAATCATCTGAGCCGGCCCGGCTAAAGTAACTGGATGGCCTACCTGCCTGTCAGCATTCCATCTGTGCACAAACTCATCTCGTGCCCTCATTGGTCATGTGCACGTTCGTGTGTGTTGGAGGAGGGGCTCTGTGAGGAAGTCTGAAGGAAGGGGCAGATTTGTTCCGTTTGTGTATTTTCCAATTCTAGCGCACTCGAGCTGGTTTCTCCAAAATTACATACCCCACCTTTAATGTAAATAAATGTATGTGCGTTCATGTGCAGACGTATATATAGTTTGTTAATTGGATTATTCATATCCAGCAAGACTCTTAAAGACGTCATGAGATGATGACCTTTCTACATCTGGAACATGTCCAAGTTTAGGAGACCAGACAATGTGTGTGCGTTAAACATGGTTAGGGAACATGTTCGTGTGTCATTTAGAAAACTAATATTTGCCCTCTGTGTTTCTTGTATTCGTGGGGCATTTCCACGATTGACTGCTGCGGCAGGTGATGTACTCCAAAATTATTATTGTTGTTGCGCAACTGAATAATAATTAATCTCAACCATGTCTGTGTTTGTGTTTTAATCTCTCTCTGTGTTAACATTTAAGGTTGGTGAGCCATACATTGCACTAACACCACCTCTGATCCAGATGAACTCATTGCAGCAGAGAACAGATCATCTGTGCTTTGAACAGGAAAGAGTTCTCCCCCTCGCTTTAAATGACAGTTGACATTTTCAGTCCATGTATAGGAAATAGTCCTGAAAGGTAGAATGTGACAAGGTATTGGAGAAGTTTATGAGTCACAGCATATTTGAAAGGGAAGGTCATATGCACTCCATTAGACCACATGTTTTGATATATTATGGCCTCCAGTCGAAAGGGTTTTCCGAAAAATGAGTTCTGGACAGTATCTGAAAATAAAAAAGCTGTTTTGCTGCAATCCAGAGAATATCAATCACACTGCTAGCCTTCAGTGTGGGGACTGCAAGTACTGCTGCTGCTTAGCCAAGGATTTCATATTATTTTGGATCACATTTCAGCTTCAGTGTACGTATACAGATGTAGTTAAATAGTTTTACAGAGTGGTCCGTCTTTTTTCTTTTTCTTGACTAAACAACAACAAGCACACAAGAACACGGGGTGTTTTCTTTTCAATATAAAACATTGACAGTAAAGATCTTTAAATAAAAGATTCTGTCACGATCTGTCTTTATTGTATTTTGTCTTGTCTTTTTCTGTCTTTTGTTTTATTTTGAAAGGTCTTCACCTCCTGTCTTGCCTGTTGCTGTCTTTCTGTTTTCCCTCCTAATTACCCGTTAATGTTCACCTGGTGTCCCTGTGTTTTCTCCTCCCTCCTCACCTGTGTCTTGTTTGTGTGATTAGTCTTGTGTGTATTTAAGTTCTGGTTTTCCTGTCTGTCTTTGTCGGTTCGTCTTGTGTTAGGACTTGGTCTTCGGTGAGTGTTCCGTTTTGTCTTTGTTCGTATAGTATAGTATAGCCTTGAAATAAAGGAGTTTTGTCACTTTAATCTGCATTTGGGTCCTGCCTGCTTCACAAACCGTAACAGATTCAAGCGGTCAGACAAAAGAAGGGCGTATCGGGGTGATTTACACTTTCCATTTCTCCCAAGTTTCCTCAAATTTAAGTTCCTAGAGAAAGTTATTCTTTCCATTTCAAAGATTTCATAAACGATATCGTACCAATCATCTACTGTTTGGTTTGAGACATTTCTTTGTGATTGCTTTCCTGGCAGCTACACTCAACATCCCAAACAAGTATTCTGTTAAGATCACTGTTACGGATTGCGGAAAAGGTAGGACCCAAAAGCAGACTACAACAAAGGTAAAGGTCTATAAACAAAAGCGAGCTTTATTTAAAAGCTGAAAAAACAAAAACATGGCACGAATCGAAAAACATAGAGAGTACAAGGTAAAACACACAAAACTGACCGTGACCAACGTGGAGGGAGAAAGCAACAATGAATCGACGAGAAAACACAAGACTAAATACAGAGAGGGGTAATCACGGGACAAGAACCAGCTGGGCAGGGGAGGAGAAACACAAGGGCAACAGGTGAACACAATCAGACAATCAGACACAGGAGGAAAAACAAGAGACAGGGGGAACAGAACCACAAAACAACACCCATAACAAGACAGACAAAACATTAGGATCGTGACATTTGTTTTCACATTGGTGGATGTTGAGTGCAGGAAACCGAAGCTTGGACGTTTTGGGATCAAAGTGAGGAGGTTGTTGTGAGAAATGCACCTTCGAACAATTTCACTTGTCCTTCTGCGTCATGTCCATGGCATGCTTCAGCTCGAATGGACTCTTTGGTTACCAGTCCTACTCTATTCATGTTTCTGCTGTGGATAGACCCTGAAGTCATGAGCTGCATTCACATGATACACTTTCAAACGGCACTTTGCTGACGAGAGGGCGTGGGATTATTACAACGTTGACCTCATTTACCACTGACCTTTTGATGTGCAACCAATTAGATTACAGATGTGCTAAGCGGCGCAAGCTGACTGGTGATGTAACTTTAGAAACTAGAAAACTGACAGTTTTCGCCGCAAGGCTCTGCGCCCAACCTCACGGTGAGCAAAGAGGAAATCATGTTTCAAGAATCTGCCGTGTCATCATCTTAACCTGCAGAGCTTTGAGGGTTGCCATGACTGGTCGTTATTAAATTGGCGGTGTTGTGCAGGATGTAGCTTGTTGTGCTGTGATTCATTCTGGCCAATCAGTGGTCACTCTACCTTCTAGCATTGGCTCAGATCATGTGGAACTCCAACCAAGGTGATACCCTTAAGTTACCATGTACCATGTCATATCTATCACTTTAGTCAACAAATGAATAAAGGACAATGAATACAAAATGGCTCAGTCACTGAAAGGGACATGGATGTATGGAAAAGGTTTCAATTGACAACTCTGATCCACTACACTTATTGGACAAATAGATATTTTGCAGGTTCATATATTTAATAAAACATATACATCGACGTATAGATCCATTACTCTGTAAAGCACTTTGGAACACAAGGGCTGTGTCAAGCATGAAAGGTGCTATATCAATAAAGTGTATTATTATTACTGGATACAACCCAATGACTGTGGGAGAGATTGGAGAGGACAACAGTAAGGTTTCTTTGGAAGCTTGTGCAGAGGAGATTATGTGGTTTTGTGTTTTAAGCAAAATAATGGAACTTCTACCATAGTATCTTTATTTGTCTGAACTGCCAAGAGAGGGGAATGTAAGTGGGATTGTACATTACAGTTCATATGAAGTAGCTAAGCAGAAAAGGGTTAGGGTTAGTAGATGTGGTCATAATGCCTGGGTTCTTCTATTAAGCAAACTGAGCCTTGAGCTATAATGACCGGAGAGATTCTCCAGCCTTAAGTCAATTACGCCATTTCACTTCCAAATCATTCAACTCACACTGGAGTACCCTAAAAGGGACATTGTTCATGTTGTGTATGATACTCAGATGGCTCTTTGGCTGCTGAAGTACTCAGGGGGAATTGGACTGTGTTTGCTGCTACATTACGAGGGGCACACACACCCTCGCAAAATACAACTTTCGCATGCATGTTGTACTGCTTATGGCTTCTTTGAAGCATATCAAAATATAGATTTCCTTATTCATATTAACCCTGCTGTTGATTCTCCAAACATTTGGAGGTATATTGACAGCAAAAGATTTAAAAGAGAGCACAAAACCATCAAATCAAGCATGCCTTAGCCTACAATTTCAAAAAGTGTGGATTTGCAGCTGCTAAAGATTGGGGTCCTTGCAAATGCTGTGGATCCAAATGATCCTCTTACAATCGTCTGGTTTATCCAAACCGGTACAGATCGGATTTGTGCCACGCCTATTCTGGAAATCATTCTAAGTGAAGCCACGGCCCAAAATAATCTTATTATTTGTATCTGCTAGTCTGGAGGAGATTATGTGTGTGTCCACATCTAATCCTGCATACTACTGGACGCATCAGCCAAATATCACTCATTTATGACCCTATGTTAAAGGACCTGTTGTGGTATCTCACACTTTTTAAAATCCTATCTTAAATACACGGTTCTGGGTTATGGTGTAGTTGCGCCTGTGAGACAAAGCTGAGATATGACCTTGCACTGCGTCCTTGGGAGACCGTAAAATTAAAATAAAATGACCTTCAAGTCTTTACAGAGGGTTATGCAATGGTCCTTTGTATTCCTTCAATCCACTATAACAGCCGTGGTTGTTGCAGTCACAACTGGTGGAATTCTACCATCTGTGAGTTCACTTTGTTTGAGCCATTATTGTTCTTGATTCCACATGGAGTTGGATTCATCTGCCCCAATTATTAACTATAGTTCTTCTGTTTCTCTTTAATCTTCTTCTTCTTCTTCTTCTTCTTCTTCTTCTTCTTCTTCTTCTTCTTCTTCTTCCAACCAATATTTTGCTGTCGAATAACTTCAGCATACTTTCAGCTACAGAAACCATTCAAATATCAAAATATTCAGCCTTTTCAGAACATGATGAGAAACTTTCAACTTTTCAAAATATGTTATACGTTTTAAAATATTCAGCTTTTTAAACTGTTTTTTTAACTTGTAACTCAATGGGAGGAACCTTCAAATCCTCTTTTACCTACACTGTGCGCCAAATGCTTCTCCTTCCACATACTTTCAGCTAGAGACTTCATTCCAACTTTAAACGGTCACAAGACATAACACATGTTCTTCAGATATTTCATATCTTTTACACTTTTTGAGATATTTAACTTAGTTTGGAGCTTGGTATAGAGGCCTTCTTCAGATTTTAACATTAGTGTGTATTGCGCCGCTCGTTAAAGGTGGGGTATGCAATTCACTTCAGAAACACTTTTTGTTATATTCCATGGAATGCTCTTAACGTCCCGATAGCAATGAATACATTAAATGCTTTCATAATAAATACATTAAAAAAAGTAATCTGTTGAAGCCGTAGTTCTGTAAAAAGCACGACCAATCATCTGAGCCGGCCCGGCTAAAGTAACTGGATGGCCTACCTGCCTGTCAGCCTTCCATCTGTGCACAAACTCATCTCGTGCCCTCATTGGTCATGTGCGCGTTCCTGTGTGTTGGAGGAGGAGCTCTGGAAGGAAGTCTGAAGGAAGGGGCAGATTTGTTTTCGGCTGCGTACTTTCAAATTCTAGCGCACTCGAGCCGGTTTCTCCATTCTTCCCTACCCTACCTTTAAGTCTAGAGTGCTTTGATCTCAAAACAGAGTGGAGGAGTGCTTGAAATTAGCCCCAAAAAATCTTTTAATCCTGCCATAACTCCCAAACCATTGTAAATTCAGCCTGATCTTTCCTCACAGCAGCAGCCGCACACCTTTAGTTCATCTGCCAAAAAGGCCACATTATTAACCCGAAAGTACACAAAAAGCAGACTCCGACGCTCCTCACGGTCCTGACGTGCTTCACGCGTTGACATTTTACCGAAAGCTGCTACGGTTCTTCAACAAAACGTTCAAATTTAAGAGGTTTATGCATTTTCTAGTTTTCTTTCTTATTATATAATATTAATCTATTTAAATGATTTAGCAAAAAGAAGAAATATCCCACTAGACATGTTACAGGGGGTCCGCGGGGTCTTAAAAAGTATTACAAGTTTATAAATCAATTTATCGAAAATGAAGGCTATTAAAAAGTATTAAAGGGCATTTCCCAAGGTATTACATTTTGTAGCTTGTGTTCAATAAGTATATAAATGGTCCAAAGAGGTTGTATTCTACAGTCTGGCTGAATGTAATCATTGCGTAGGTGTGTCGTGTGATTCTGTGTAGTTTATTGATGGCATCCCGTTGGGTTTGACGTCATCTGAACAGGACATCGCACGCTCACTGCTTGATAGCGTGCGAAGGTCCGTTTACGCCGGTTGCTAAGCAACATCGTTATGGGGAAATGCAGGTCTGCGTCCAAATGGTTGGAAGATAAGGAGGAAGGACAATCAATACTGTATATAGTCAATGTGAGGTGAAGTGTGTCGCCAAGGTAACCGGTTAGAACTCCAAGTGGAGATGAGGTCTTAAAACGTATGGAAAGGGTCTTAAAAGGTCTTCCATGTGACTTCAGGACTCCTGCTTAGACACCGTGTTGAGTCAATGGGGGTTTGCAAAATCAAGATTTGAATGTGTTAAATCAATCTTTAACATCATTTGTGTGTGAAATGATTTCCATTATCTAATACCTTTTTGTTCTGTTCATATGTCTGTTGTATTGAATTAGATGTTGCAGTTTCTTAACACTGCTGCAATGTTTTAGCCCTGAGCATCACTCATTTAAATAACTGCTGAAGTGGCCTCGTTCTATAACTAAATGCTTTTAAGGTGCAATGGAACAAGTCTTCACATGTGTACAAAAGCACTGTGAATAGGGTAACTGAATAGAAGGAAGTATTGAACATGTCCTTGTCAAATGAAGAGGTTTCGAGACTCAACCGGTCACTCTGCTTGAGGATTTGTGTTGCTTCAGTGGAAGAAATATCACACATGGAAAAGCTACATCATTCTCCCCTGATGTGTTTCGTCCAATCCACCAAGCATCCTTCCTGGACCAGGACAATGCTCAATCGCAACAGCCTCCATCCAGTTGCTTAGGAAATGCTGCCTTTGCCGTTTAAATGTTTCTTTTCCATCGAACCCCCAACAACAAACTGTTCGTATGCCGACACACGTCTACACCTTGTCCTGCCTGGGGGAAATCAGAGAGGGAGCTGCAAGTGTGCTCCTCTGCTCGCTACAGATAGAGGAAATGAACTGGGATGAGGATGTGGGATAAGAAATAACAGGAGGAACAGCGAGAGAGGGGAACGGAGGTGTCAAGGTAGAGATGGGGTGAGGGGTGGGGGATAAGTGAGGTGACCTACGAGGAAACAGTAAAGTGGAGGGGAAGGGCGCGGGTGGGTGAAGGGATGATGGCGTGAGGAATGAGGGAGAAGCTTAGCGAGATGCCTCACCAGTCAGAGAGGGATAACCCAGCTCAGGAGATGCAGGTTAATGTCCCATGATCTGCTCTGCTGCTACGAAGGCAATGGCTCCCATAGACGTTCAATTGGACACGTCAGCTGTCCTTATATATACTGATCTGCTCTGCTGCTACGAAGGGAATGGCTCCCATTGACGTTCAATGGGACACGTCAGCTGTCCTTATATATACTGTATATACAATATTGTGCTTTACTGCTGCCAGCTCATTCAGTCTCAAAGAGGACTTGGCAAGTATCAAGAGCTGTTCTCATTCAATATTTTGTGTGGCAGCTCAGGAACAGAATATGTTTTAGTTTTGCTTGTATCCTGTTGATTGGTGTTATCGTGGGCAGCCAACATTATACAGTGGTGCAGGAATGAGTTCTTAAATGCGGGAATTGGATGGTTTCACTTCCGGTTCCCTCGTCTTGAAATAGTGTCTTCAATTTCCGTGTTTGTTCTTCAGGGTTCTTACGCTCATTCAAAACCTGGAAAGTCATGGAAATTCAAAATGCTAATTCCAGGCCCTGGAAAATTTTTGGAAAACAATATTTTTCCCAAAGTTTTGGAAAAGTCATGGAAATGTAACTAAAGTTGCATCAAATATAATTTATGTTTTATCCATCTAATAAATACCGTGTAGTAATGAAACGTAAGATGGCTTTTAACTGACGAGGTGTTTGTCTAGAGAGAGATTTGAGTCCATTTAGCGTGTAGAAGCTAGTAGCCTACTTGATTGATTTTAGATAGGCACAACATGTTTCCTCTGCAGACCTTATTTTCCTGTTCCATGTTCAAATAAACCATTTTCAGTGTTACCGCGCAGAAAGAGTAATGTTTTTGGTCATGGACAATGAGGTAAAGGTCCTGGAGAAGAAAATCATTGGTGAAAAAGTGTATGAACCCTGGTACTTACTCATGGTAAATAGATTGTATTTATGTAGCGCTTTATCCAGTCTTTTCAATTCCTAAAAGCACTTTAAATGTAGAAGTCAACCTTCAACCATTCACACCCCATTCATACAGAGCAAGGTGCTCAAGGAAGCTAACATTCACACTTGGATCGAATCAACAACTTCTGCATTGAAAGACGACTACTCCACCTCACAGCCTCAGCACTAACAAGTGTCTACATGAGACAGTAGCCACCTTTAGCTTAGCGGTTGCTTACAAGTGGCTAAATTAGATTACTAAATGTCATAACACCCTAACATTAGCCGTCTTTAGCTTAGCGGTTGCTAACAAGTGGCTACATGAGACAACTACATGTCATAATGACATTAGCCGCCTTTATCTTAGCGGTTGCTAACAAGTGGCTAAATTAGATTAGTAAATGTCATAATGCCCAACGTTAGCCATCTTTAGCTTAGCGGTTGCTAACAAGTGGCTAAATTAGATTACTAAATGTCATAACGCCCTAACATTAGCCGTCTTTAGCTTAGCGGTTGCTAACAAGTGGCTAAATTAGATTACTAAATGTCATAATGCCCAACGTTAGCCGCCTTTAGCTTAGCAGTTGCTCACAATAAAGTGACTGAATGAGACTACTCAACATAATCAAGTCGGACATTCGCCGCCTTTAGCTCAGCTGTGGCGACGTGCAGGGGCGCGGGAAGGGGGGTGCTGAGGGCGCTGCAGCACCCCCTAGCGGCAGGGAGGGGGAGCGGAGCACCCCTGCCTGCAAATGTATTTTATTTGTATTATATATATTTATTTCATTTCATTGTGCCTGAGATTATATTTTATATTATATATTATTATTCAAATGATAATTTTAAACTATATAATACATTATTTTGCTTCAGGGAAGACAAATAAGATAGTTTTTAGTCGGCTACTTTTAACGTGACACACAACAACACAAGTAACTGACATGGCGCAAAAACGGATATCGGAATTTTGGGACAGAGACCTTCGAGCGGTCATTTCAGAAAAGCTGGTTTACCCGGTGGAAATGGGTGCATTATGTCACGGAGAAAGACACCATTCTATGCTTCACCTGCTGCAAAGCCATAGAGAAGGGCTTAAGACAGGGGTGCCCAACCTTTTTTGAACCGAGAGCTACTTTTAAAGTTGCCAGTCTGCCGAGATCTACCAGTCCAAATAGAGAGGCGTAGCCATTAGTGACAGCCTACTACCAGGTAAATACACACTTCTACTTGTATACAACTGGCCTTTGTACGATGAATACTTCATAAAATACTGCAGATCCTTTATCTTACCTCTTTCTAATCTACACACATACAAGTATTTAACTGAAGTCACAACAGTGTTGTTGATACAGAGTTGGAGTTTATTCACACGTCACATACTACAGTGGGTAATGTTTTCAAGAACCATTGAACAGTGCTGCCACATATGACACAGGGAAAAAAGAAAAGACTCTGAACTCTTTCTTTGCCATTATATAAAAATAGTGTTGCTACAAAAGTATAAATTAGGCTTACTAATAAGACAACTCAGATCTGAAGCTACACAGGAATCTGCTGCCAACGTGCAATAAAAAAGACAATATTAATAGAATCAAACCCTTTTTGTGTATAAAAAGAAATGCCTTTAAAATAGGATGCAAGCAACACTAGTTTCTTAACCTGAATTGATAGTGATTGTGTGTGTGGGTGTGT
Organism: Gobionotothen gibberifrons; assembly: GCA_943591055.1. NCBI lineage: Eukaryota > Metazoa > Chordata > Actinopteri > Perciformes > Nototheniidae > Gobionotothen > Gobionotothen gibberifrons. The sequence continues at coordinate 264,942 of CALSBZ010046818.1, read as the reverse complement.
GTGGGTGTCTTAAATAAACTCACTAATTAATTAAACCAGTTCAATACGCATTATTCTTATCATTCTTTATGAGCGCAGTAACGGTGAGGTATTTAATTACTTATTTATTTAGTATTGCATAACTTAATAACAGAGCTGGTCAAACTAAAGTGGAGACATGGCAGAAATCCTACAATAAAGCGGGACATTGAACTGTTCTCCGTGAGAGGGCAATCAAGAAAAGAGAGTGAGCGGCCCCGTTGAGGGAGTTCACGGAGCAGAGTAAAAGACACAGAAAGACAGAAGCACAATAACAAGTATATTTAGGTGTTTTTTTTGTAAATAACCGACGGTGTCAAGAGGAAGTAAAGTCCCCTGGTTTGTCCCTCTAACGCCAGGCAGGCATTTGGTGTGATCACCATAGCCATATGAAGCCGGACTCGGAGGGCTTTCCTTTGCTTCCAGCTGTCAGATTGTAAACAAAGTCACGTGACTGGGGGCAGATGACAGGGCTGACAAGTTGTGTTTTTATCGCAGTGAGACGCTACAATACTAATTGTGGGCTTATCGTGTTGATTCGGCCACAATAGAAAACAAAAAAAACTCTCGCTCTCTCCAGGGGGGCAGGTCAGACAAAAATGGCAACATTAGCCCGTACCTGTGCACGTCCCTGCATCGGACAGCACCTCAGCACCCCCACTCAAAATACCTTCCCGCGCCTCTGGCGACGTGATATCCGACCGTGATGAAGTTTGTTTATAAATTAGCTCCTTTATGGCGATTGCATTTACTCTTCAAAAAGCATAAAGTGAGGTTAACATGTGGAAATTATTGTGCTGAACGAAACATGTGTTTGACACAGATCTCATTACAAAATCCCATTGCTTTCTGTCTGATGTCATCACAACACCGCTCTATAGCTGACCTTATGTTGTTGCAGTGTTTCCTGAGCAGTGTGTGAGGCAACAAAGTGCATCATCCTATTCTCACCTTATTGATTTTAAACCATATTACTGCACAGCTACCTCCTTTCTTTTCTCTTATGTTGTTTCTCAGATCAATAACAATATTCACTGCTGAAGTATAATTGCATTCACCTTTGCACACTAGTGCAATTGAGCATATTTTTGTATTGATGCGTTATTTAATCATACATTTGATTAAAAAACATATTTATACAGTTTTTAGCCGTTATTTAATACCAACCATAAAGAATCCATTGGGAGCCTAAATGGACTTTCTTTAATATCAGGTACATTCAGTGTTTCTTATTAAACCCCATTGGGTTCAGGGGTAGTTTGTTTAAACGTATGAGTTATAGATAGTTAGAGTACACAGTACATGGTGGTCAGTATGCCCCCAGTGTGGAAAAACTGACAGGAGTCATTTTAGCAGCTGTTAAAAGCAAATCAATCTATATCAGTTTATATATACACTTCATTTAAAGGGATATTTAAGGGATAGTGGTGGTCTAATGGATAGTGAGGTGGGCTGAAGATCGGTCGGTTGTGAGTTCAAATCCCGCCAGGAACACAACCACTAGTGTGCCCTTGAGTAAGGCACTTAGCCCTTAGTTACTCCAGGGAGAATGTCCCTGTAATTGGTAATTGTAAGTCGCTTTGGATTAAAGCGTCAGCTAAATGAAATGTAATTTATAAAACCTTTTATATCATTTCCTTTATCCTGAGTTACTCATGGTTTGAATACCCCATGTTTAAAATGTGAAACATGTTACATAGTTTGTATTTCTTCGCAGGCCCATTGCTTCATTTCTCAGCATATTAACGACTTGTATAGATCAGGGTTAAACGTGTGTCTCATCACACACGTGCTGTGCACCAAGGACCCATTGTGCTTCTGTGTGGAAAGAGACCTGGAACATGACCTTCCTCAACAAGTATGTCAGGGAGGTTAGGAAACATCTGTCATCACCATCCCAGGATGTGTGGTGTATCTACAGTGTGCAAATGGAAGCGTGTTTGGTTGCTCAACACTTTGGTCCAGACTGAAATGTCTGAACAGCAATGGAGTTTCATGACCTTTGAGATCACATTCAACGTCTCCAGACGATTGACCCTACTGACTTCAGTGATCCCGTTTTTCTTTTTCTGCACATGCAAACTCAAACAGATCTACAGTGTGGGGGGTTATACATGCAGTTACATGCCATTCTCCTTTGTTGGTAATGTTAACCATCCGAACCAAAGCTGACTTTTAAAAAACCCATCCACAATATGTCTAGGTAGTCTGATGTAAAGGCGCATAGCACGTTGTATATGCTCCCCACAGCTGGAACATGTTTTTCTAGATTAACAAAATAAGTAAAGGAGGGACTTGAGCACAGGTCTGTTCTGGTTGTGGTGAAGGTAGTTGTGGTGAAGCAAAGTGTTCTATTGAGAAAACTGACAGTATTTGTGTGTGCAATTTTGAAATGACCCCTATAATCAGGATAAAGAAAATGACTGCCCTGAGTTCCATGTCCGTGAGACTGGAGGTGTTCCTGTCCCCGTCCCTGTGCCAATTACAATTTTAGAAATGATACTTCCATCAGCCTTTCACTCAAACCATAATGACAACCAGAAAGCCTTGACTCCATTTTGAGCCGGAGGAGTCGCATTCATTTCCATATTCTTGCATCAGAACAATAGGACTTGATGCCAAATGCATTTGGTTGGCAAACAATGCTAATTTCTCTGCGACTGTCAAGCTGCCAGTGTTCTCAATGAGGATCTTGCTTGGTACAGTAATTATGTTATGTATACCGGTATTGAAGTAAGGCTTGTTTCGAATTATTGATGATAGAATTCCACTGAAAGCAGTATTCATATCGGCGCCTCATTTCCTTAAGTGCTTGGTATTTGCTTAAAGGCACCTGTGGGTCAGCAGGCTGTCCACGCTTCTTTTTCCCCCTCGCTTCTCTTATTGATTTGGGATTGAATCCTCTGTGTTCGCAAGCTAATTAACCATAACTGCAACAATTACAGTAAGCCCCGAGCAGCAGGCTATTGAGCTGCTGTTACCGTAACAGGCCTGTGCACATTTAATCCAATATTTGTTGTGTGAATATTAAACCTTATGTGGGGCACAATGCTGCTGCTGCAAAAAACCCTAATCCAGGTTTAATGCACGTCAACGGGCTCACAGAGGGATATATCGGCTAAATGAACACATGGATGCACCAACAAGGCAATTCATGGCTTTTTCCTTTCCCTCACACAAGCATCTAGGATCTAAGGCAGCTTGTTGCTAAGGTGATAACATAACCAGGCCACGCGGAGAAGCTTTCTAGAGCAAGCAGAATTATTACTGACGTGAACAGTGTGCTGTGTGTTTGTGTGGCTCATCCTCCTGTGACCGTTAAAGCGTTGTCGACTCGTCCATTCGCCTCTGATCAAGTGTGTGTTTGCCCTGTGTGTGTCTCCGTGTGATGTTCCCCACTCTCCATGCAAATCCCGGAGGAAATGCCTGAGTGCCTGGCTGGCAGTAAAATGCTGGATTTCATTTTCTGAGCTGTCAACGTGTCACTCATAGCGACGGGATTTCTCGGACCTGAACTCGCCGACAGGTCACTTAACAGTCAGCCACTTATCCGGCAGGAAGCTTACATTTTGTTTTCAATAATGCTTCTTTTTCGATGCCTGCCATGGATTTGCCAAAATGTAAGCAGCTGAAAAACTAAGCTCTTGTTTTGCCAATTGATTTCCCCCACTACCCTTCACAATTTTAAGTGGCTCCATAATGAGTCTGAGGATTAGAACTTACTCAGCACATTGAAGGCTATGAAAACTTTCAATTCAAGTGAGAAAATGAAAAAAAAAAAAATCAAGAGTTACAAGCTTTCTCATGCATCATCATTAATATATTCATGCTCTGGCTCGGAGCCAGCTGACTCCACAGCCAACTGCGAAAAAGCACCACAGCGTTGTTAATAATCTCAGAGCACTAGGCAAAGCAACGGGAAACAGCGTGGCTTTGCAATAATCTTTAAGAGGCACTTGAGTCCAAATTGTCAACAAAACAAAACGGTGCAATGCAGAGGGGACTTAATATTGGAATAGATCTCAAATCCAAAACTCAAAGGCAGCGTTAAATAAATCAAACGATTCATAGGGGTTCATTTGGGCAACTATTCCACGGATTAGATTGTTAAAGGGACCCTATTTAGCTTGCTATGGTGTTCCCTTTCCACTGTACTGTGTTCTATGGGGTTAGTGCATGTAAATGGTCTGCTGAGGCTAAAGTCCCAAAGTGCACCTGGAGGGAGTTTCTCACTGTCACACTCCCCCCCCCCTGCCTGAAACGCCTACATTGGACTTCTTCCGTAACATAGTGACATCACTATGTAACACTTGGGCTTCTATTGGCTAGCGCTCCAACATATTGTATGTGATAGGCTAAGGGGGCGGGACATCTCTAAGAGGTTAACCAATCAGAGCAGACTGGTTTCAGACAGAGGGGGAGAAGAGGAGCTGCAGCACGGACAGTAAGAGAGAAATAAAGAGCTTTCTGAACATGGAGACACCGTAGAGGCACACAACATCACCAACGAGCTTCCCCAGTTAAATACCAATACTAAAACAATTTGATCCTTTACAAGCTTTCTGAAATATGCATATTTATTTATTTATTATAGTTTGAATATGCACATGAGGCATAATCTATTGCTTACTGTTGGTGAGTTTAGAAGACACTTTACAGATGATAATAAACACATTGATGAAAAGAAACACCTAATTGTTGTATTTTGGAAGAACTATGGTTTTGGCTGGAGTGTTGCACGTTCTAAACATTTAAATGAATATAAACAATTAAGCGTGTAAAAGTATTATAGAATGAGACTAGTAATTAGATGGATGGGTCTGAGACCAGAAACGAGGAGCATCTAAGAGGCAGACATCAGAAAAGGGCTTTCCATGACATGTGATGCACAGCTGCAGGCCACCAGACAGATGCAGTCAGTGCCTGGTGCTCCTCCCATCACTCCAATGAACAACACAAGTCATCTGTGGTGAGAATGACCAATGCGATCACGCCAGTAGTTTCCTATGGTCTAAGATCTGAACACATGAGCGTCTGTCTGCTTCAGTTGTTTTAGGGTTCATTTGGTTTCCGGGCAGTTCTTTAGTGATTTGGTTGGAAAAGGTTTCGTGTGATGGGAGGATTTAGGAAAGTTAGGAAAACGTGAGGAAAGGCCTATAGGACACTAAGATGTGGAGCAAAGGAACTAACCTACCAAGCGTCTGGGATTGTCTTTAAGAGAAGGCAAAAGGAGGAAAGGTAATAACCGTCTTCAGTTGTTTGCCAAACAGAGAGAAGTTGTGTTCAAACCCTGGTCTGCCTCACGTCACCTCGAGTCTTGATTTAGAGTGTTTTGTGAGGTCGCAATGACCGTGACCTTTGACCCCCCTATTACAGTCAGTTCACCCTTGAGTCCAAGTTGATGTTTGTTGCCAAACTTTAAGACAGTCCCTGTAGGTGTTCCCTACATTTCAAGTTCCCACAACTGGAACGGACTGAAGGACACGCCAAAATAAGAATGACTTGGGACACAAGAAGAAAAACACAACAAAACATAATCAAGCCAAAATAGATGAAATGGATCAAAGAGAATGAGAATAGATAGAAACTGCATGAATAAATGAACCCTGGCCTGTCCCTGTCCCTGTCCTGTCCCTGTCCTGTCCCTGTCCTGTCCTGTCCCTGTCCTGTCCTGTCCTGTCCCTGTCCAAACCCTGTCCCTGTCCTGTCCCTGTCCTGTCCTGTCCCTGTCCCTGTCCTCTCCTGTCCCTGTCCTGTCCCTGCCCTGTCCCTGTCCTGTCCTGTCCCTGTCCCTGTCCCTGTCCCTACCCTGACGCCTCTTCATTCTGGAGACTGACCATGCCCACTGTGAGCCCTCACTCCTCCCTTCACCCTTTCCTCTACATCCCAACCCACAATGCTCCCACACACACATATGCCTACTCACATGTAAAGAAGTCACATGACTTGAGCTTATCTGTATTCCCTCTGGTTGTCTTCCGGTTGTTGTTGTTGTTGTTGTTGTTGTTTCCCTCTTGCCTTGTCACATCTCATAGAGTTATTGTTGCCTGAGCTGGCAGCCGTGGAGCCTCTTGGTGTTTGGTCAAACCTGTGGGCCCTTCCCCGCCTGCCAACACATCTGTGGCACGTCATGACTCCCGACAGCCAATCACACGAGACGGTGCGGGCGTTTTGGGTGACCTCTCGCAGACTGGAGACAACAGTCACGTTATGCTCTCCCCACCACTCGGTCTCACAACTTGATTCGGGACGAGAGTATTCCTCCAAGCAGGAGACCTTCCAGGCGCGCTTTGTGTACACTCAACTGCAATGTCACATGATAACAGCTCACGGACATAACAGATACAAGAGCCCTGTAGTGTTTGGGGATGAAGTCACTTCATTTTCAATCAAGTTCGTCCTCTTTTTTATGGTTTGCAATACTTTTAATTCAACTTTCAAAAACTGGTGTGCCAATGATTACCAATAACTGTGTTTTGGGGATGAGAATATAAATATCCATGTCGAATAGACTTTTTATTACAGTTGAGTGTGTCTGAATGCAAATATGCAAGGGTTTCAATCAAAGATGGCGAGTTCTAACTAAATGGCTTTAACAAATGGTGTCCGACTTCCTGATCCAGGTGCTATAAATAAGTGTGTACATTCATGACAACACATAGTTAGTAGACAAATATATACTTGTATGAAAGGGTGAATGACGTGTATGTAAAGCGCTTTGAGGGGTCTTAAAGACTGGATAAAGCGCTGTATAAGTACAGTCCATTTACCATTTACTTGTACACCAGCAAAAAGCAAATTGTGTTCACTGTGAAATTGATCAGTAAACGCCTCTGCTCGTCAAACGTGATGCCTTTTGAATGATCTGATTTCCCTCCAAAGTTTAGATATTTTGAAAGCGGCTGTGAGTCTGCACTAATGCACCCATAACTGAATGGCAGCAAATCTCTTTAGCAGTTTCCCAAAAGTTGCGCAAACTCTTCCGACGATAACATGTCTTTGAACATGAGTGTAACAATCCGATACAGAGGAGCAGCGCGATGTCCCGTTTGGCTAAAGGACGGCCCTGCCTCCATTCCCGTGGAATAGAATATATCTTCATTCTGCCTAAAGGCTGCCGTGCAGTGTGTTGCAAGTTTAATAACAAAACAATCCAAAATTACGATTTCTTTGCTTTCACTTAGAAGGACGGTCAAAGTCCACAGAGGCAAACGAGAGTAAACAATGGGTCTATAATTAGGTTAACGTTCACTTTTGTAATGTTCAAGTCAGTGAGTGTAGATGATGCATTGAAATACAAAACAATGACAAGCTAAGGACATCCCAGTTTAAATGTAACCCCGTTGCCTGACAGTACATCCATCCCCTATTGCTTTTCATTTCACCATGTCGATGGCCATCATGAATCTCTAATGACATTGTCTAATTGACTGACTGACTATCATGTTTTGGCTCTTTGTAGATAAAGAAATGCACGATATTCTAGATTTGTTCTATCTGATTGACCTGAGAATGTGTATTTAGCACCAGTCAAGTTACTAGATATTTTCACCAAGAAAGGGGCGTGGCCATGCCGTAGACAGGAATGTGATAACCCACATGTAAACAGAACATGTTTTAAATCACTGGTTTTATTTCATATTCAGGATGCATCCCTGTGACTGACATACTGTGTAGCAACTACCGCTGCACTGGCTGGCCTAATACATTGATGTGTAAAATCAATACCACTCATCTGTGGCAGTGCTCTTTATATTGATTGCAGTTATCATTAAGCCAACAGGCTTCACGTGTGGCCTTAAATCAGCGAGCTGACATACATGACACAGTGAGAGACATGTTATTACCAATAGCACATATTTACTGCCGTTAAAACAAAGTCTGCATCATTGTCTCTGGGCGGCCTTTGTGTGGAAACAGCGATTAGCCCCCCCCCCCCCCAAATGTAAGCCGAGGTTGTTCCCTCCCTCCATGCCTTATCTGGGTTTGGAACAGGCCTCTGGGGATAGAGATTATGAGGGCCAGAAATAAAGAGAGGCTGCTGAATAAACCCCACGTTAAGGCCTCCTCTACTAAATGCTTATGGAGTGTAAATGTGGTATCATCAATTTGATTTTGATTTATCCCAACAATTAGCCGACAACTTTCTGAAATGTGAAATAGTATTTTGTCAGGAACGTGACACAAGGATTTGGACTCAAATGCACAACTCAAATGAAACAAGACTCTTTAATAAATTCTAAGAAACAAATTACAACTCTTGAAGAGCTAAATCTTGACAACGGTAACAATACAAAAACAAATAATGTGTTTCAAACTAAATAAGGTATTTACTTAAAAGCTCTGGACCCTTGACTTGACAAGACAAACTGGTACAGAACAAAAGGAGATGCTGACTTAATAAAAGAGTTAATGGGCCACAGGTGGTAACAATCCGTGGTGGGATTGACAATCGTACTGGCGGGAAACAAACAATGGCAGAAAGTCAAGGGCTCTGAAACGAGAAGAAAAGGTAAGTACATCAGAAATGATTCAAACTATGAATCCTCGTTGGCAATGAAGGTATTCCACAAGCTATGTAGACAATTTGAATCAAAACTTTTACCGGCATCAAAGTGTCTGTGTTTTGCCTGTTCGGTTGTCAGAATCGATATTCCAAGTTCTTCAGAATTCTGACAGCATCAGGAGCGTCTCAGAGCAGCGGGCGACTTCTACGGCTGCAAGAAAATCAGAAGAAGAACGTATTGAAATGAAAAGTGAAAAAGATAGCTCCACATCTTACAAAAGCAAGTCAACAGAAGGGCACAGAATGTGGTAGGCTTGTTGTTCAAACAGAAAGACGTAAGAGATATGTTGTGGCAAAGCTATATCTCTGTTGATTCGATGTGATATGAAGGAAGAGGCTGTCACTGCATATGTCTAGAATGAAATGGAGCTGAGATGATGAGAAAGTGGGAAGAGGGAGAATAAGATGTTTCGACTACAATGATCTGTCAAAAGCACTTGCTAACTTACACGTCAAACAACTCTTCTCATTCTTTGCCTTCGACTCTCTTCCCCTCATCTTTCTGTTCTATTCATCGTTTTCTATTCCCGGCACTTCATATTCTACCTCTCACCATTAATTCACAACAGACACAAGTAAGGCAGTGGTTTTCCATCAAGGGCATTCATTTTAATCTTGACCCAGAGAAAAGCTTAAATCAAAATAACTTTGTTTCAGGTACTTTGGAAACTTTGTTAAATAATTAATCTTGAACCAATATGCAATTACTTAGAGTTGTTACAGTTTGGCCCAGTCGTAGGCTAACATGTTAGCAGTCAGTTGACCAGCTACAGTTCAAGTGGAAGAGTATTTGATGGCCTCGCTTTAGAGCTATTTGAATTATTGGCCAAAATGTAAAGTTATGACTTCAGGGTCTGTCACGCATGCAACCGGTTCCAAAAATACTTTTCTGTGTTTTCAAGTGCATGTCAGTCCTATTCCAGGTATCCACACAGAATCCAAACTCCCCCAAAGTTCTCCTTACTAGGTTTGAATCTATACATCCCAGAATTCTCCAATGCAATAAACGATGAACAGCTGTCCTCTTTGGACCTGAACGGGTTCACAGTTGGACTTTTGTTGCACAGTAAAAGCATACAAGGAAAAGCACTTGAAGTGGTTGCCTGTTACAAATACCTTGGTATCTGGCTTGATGATTGCCTTACTTTTAAACTTCAGGTCATTAATCTGCTTAAAAAGCTGAGGGTTAGACTAGGTTTCTTTTTCAGAAACAAGTCCTGTTTCTCTTTTGAAGCCAGGAAAAGGCTCTGTGACCTTTTGACCTGTGCTGGACTATGGTGATCTGATCTATATGAATGCACCTGTCCATTACCTGAACAAGTTAGATGCCGCAGGTCTCCCTTGAAAAAGAGATCGATGATCTCAATGGGATTTTAGCGGTTAATAAAGGCAACAAACACACAATGCATTGACACAGCTCTCTACATAATGTTACTTCTAGTGGACAGGGGTGAGGGAGATAAGACTTACACTCTAACATATGTTCTATTAACACAGTAGCAATGCTCACTATACCCCAATAGATGTCAATAAAGGTCATAGATTAATTAATACTCCTTTAAATCCCGCCTATCAGTGCGTCGACCTTGGTGCCACAGTCCGTGTGCAGCAGCTCTAATCAACCCGACAGCAGCTCAGCGATGCTGCTGGAGGTCACAACACACTCTCCGTCTTACTGGCTCCCCCCCACCCCCTTTACATCTTCATTTTAGGGCTGGCAGCAGTCAAATAAAGAACGCAAATTAACCACGTTTCCATGTATGACCTAAAGTTGCTCCTGTTATACCAGCGCCAATGTCTACCATTAATTGGATGGCAGTGAAAAGGCAACGTGCTTTTGTTTCACCCCCCCCCCCCCAAGCAAAAACTAGTATTTTAATCTTGTTTTAAAGCCATTATAATTTAAAATCCGTTGACAGCACTACTTTATTTCTATCCTCTAATGCTGTTTGCATTCCGCCTTCTCCCACTTTAACGTTTATTTATTATATTTCCAGATTGTCAAAAGCGCTTTCCAAAGTTCGTTGTGTTACCAAAAACTTTGACTTAAAATGTCCCTTAAACAACGACGTGGCTGTACTCATGAAATGCTTATGGGGACTATATATAAGTGAAATATTGTTGATGAAAAAAATAATTAAAAAAACAACAACTTTTATAATCTTCTTTTTGAATGGAGTAGTTATATGGACCGTGATGCATCAAACTGACTAGTTTTTGGCAACACAGGATGCAAGAAAATAGATAACGTGGTATCATTGGTAAGAATTTTCATTGATTAAAAAAAGACACATATTTTAATATTTGTTTACCCTTGTTTGCTATATTTAGAAAATGCCTTGAGAGCAAATTCAAACGCTAATTTCAAAGCTACAAGACGCCACTGTCAAAAACAGTCATTTTGTCTCACAGGAGCTGTCTTGATAGGTGAGTTTTTGACTTTGGTAGGGTTAGTTCTTATTCAACATATGGAAATCGAACAGTGCCACAATACAAGCTATCTGCAATACTTCTCCATGGATAACGGACGCTGTCTGCTGCCTGAGGCGGAAGTGTAGCAGGACAGAACGACTATGGAAAACCACTGGGCTGGAAGTGCATCGCCTTTATCTCAAAGATCTTAGATTGTCTTTTAATGCATTAGTAAAAGAAGCCCGGACTGCTTACTTTGCTAAATTAATAACTTCCTCAAAGAAAAATCCCAAGATCCTATTTGATACAATTAATAATATTGTTTCACCACAACTAACTACATTACCATGTCTTTCGAATAATGACTGTAACAAGTTCCTTATCTTCTTTGTAGATAAGGTAACATCTATTAGGTCCGGTATTAATCCTGGGATTTCACTGCCCAACTCTTGCCCCTCTCCATCCCATTCTATGCTTGGCTCCTTTGAACCTATCAACTCACAAGACCTGATGGATTTAATTAGGAAAATGAAGCCATCTTCATGCCCCCTGGATGTAATACCGACCTCCCTATTTTTAAAAGTTCTACCAACCATCTGCAGTGCTGTATCAACTATTGTTAATACTTCCTTGTCTACAGGATGTGTCTCTTCCTATTTTAAGCATGCCTATTCAGCCCATATTAAAGAAAACTAACTTAGATCCAGCCTTGCCCGTGAACTACAGGCCTATATCTAAACTACCCTTTCTCTCAAAAGTTCTTGAGAAAGTCGTGGCCAACCAACTCACTGCTGCACTGGAGAGGCACAATATTTACGATAAGTTCCAGTCAGGTTTTCGGAAAAAGCACTCCACCGAAACGGCTCTCCTGAGGGTTTCTAACGACATGCTGATGGCTTCTGATGTGGGTGATTGCTCTGTGCTAGTACTTCTTGACCTAAGTTCGGCGTTTGACATTTATCCTGATAAAGAGGTTACGTGACTGGGTGGGCATATCTGGCATAGCATTAGACTGGTTTGCATCATATCTTGCTGATAGAAGTTTCACCGTTTCGGTTGGAGACTTTGTGTCAGACTCCTCTCCACTGTCCTGTGGTGTCCCGCAGGGCTCGGTCTTGGGGCCTCTGTTATTCTCCCTATATTTGCTACCCTTAGGACAGATCATAAATAGTTTTAACATTACATATTACTTATATGCGGACGATATCCAGCTCCACATTTCATTCAAACCTAGTGAGGCTTTTAGGATATCAAGACTCTTAGATTGCCTTAGCGCCATTAAGGACTGGACGGCAGATAACTTCCTACAACTAAATGCTGATAAGACGGAGGTTCTGGTTGTTGCACCAGAAATGATTACACCCTTGATTCTGAAAAGTCTTGGACCTTATTCCTCTGCTGCCAACTCCAAACTACGCAACTTAGGGGTAATATTTGACCAATCCGCTTCGTTTGATACCCATGTTAAGCAACTGACGAGATCATTTTTTTTCCACCACGAAATATTAGCAAACTGAGATCTGTAGTTTCAACACCCGACCTAGAAATGATTATTCATGCATTTATTTCATCTCGCATTGACTACTGCAACGTGTTATTCTCCTCTCTCAGCTTGTCTGCCCTTGGTCGTCTGCAGTCAGTCCAGAATGCAGCTGCAAGACTTCTCTCCCGCTCAAACAAATGGTCCCACATTACCCCGATACTCAGATCACTTCACTGGCTCCCTGTAGCATATAGGATTACGTTCAAAATCCTCGCTCTCACCTACAGAGCTCTGCATGGTCAGAGTCCTGCTTATGTGGCCGACTTAATCCGCCCTTATACATCAGCCCGCCCACTCAGGTATCACAGGCAGGTACTGTCTGTCCCACGTACCCACCTTAAGACCCGCAGTGATCGAGCGTTCGCAGCAGCGGCTCCTAAATTATGGAATGCTCTGCCTGCTCATCTACGGTCTGCGGAGTCTGTTGACTCTTTTAAAACTATTTTAAAGACATTCCTGTTTGGTCAGGCGTTTGGGTAACCGGTGTGCTTGATCTTATTTCATTTAATACTATGTTTTTATTTTTGTTTGTTTTAAATTTCATTTGTAAGTTTTGTTTTATTGTGTTTTTTTTGTGTCTTAAATTATGCTCTGGTGCTTTTACGACTTTTTAACATGTGGGTCATTGATCATTGTACACCTCCTATATGGATGTTTTATTGTTTTGTCAAGCACTTTGTGACTCTGTCTGTGAAAAGCGCTTTATAAATAAACTACTTACTTACTTACAAAACGATTTAAATACGTTCTTAAGTCAAAAACAGAAACATGTGTTTCGCGCATTTTGAACTATTAAACACGTGAAAAAACGCATTTCTGCCATATCGTGGCACTGTTGGCTTTCCATATCACCAAAGCCATTTTGTTGTGTTTCTTCTTTCTTACGTTGATCCAACTAAAATCATTAACAACATGAGCGGCAAACAAAGATCTTACTTCTAACTCCACCTTATTACGTCACCTTCCCCATCCCTCCATCCATCCATCCATCCACCCATCCATCCATCCATCCTTCCATCCTTCCATCCATCCATCCATCCATCCATCCATCCTTCCTTCCTTCCTTCCATCCATCCATCCATCCATCCATCCATCCTTCCATCCATCCATCCTTCCATCCATCCATCCTTCCACCCATCCATCCATCACACCCAGCATGATGCTCTTCTCCCTGCCCTTCCATTAACTCTATTTATCTGCTTCTAAAGTGGATGTCATTGTATCGCGTGTCACTCTTCCCCTTCCTCTCTGTCCTCCTTCAAGCTTCCTTCCGTCCCTCTCTCTCCTTGCTCTCTCCCTTCCTGCCTGCGAACGTCAATGGAACATCACTGTCACGCTGTGTTGTGATGCAGCCACCCATTCGGAAAGAACACACACTGCGCTCTTGGTGGTGACTTACCCACTCAAACATCACATGTTTATTCCTGCCATCTCTTCCCACTCCCCCCCGTGCTGGGCTTTACTCCTCCTCTTCCCTCAGCCTAGTTAGTCAGACGTTGAGGGTTTCGGAGTCTCCTCTCAGGGGGGACATGTGGCCAATTAAATATTTATGGATCACCATCCATTCAAATCTTTGGCAATGGAGAAAGCCTGTGACCGGAAAACTGACATGGCTTGTTTGTGCAGCAGGGGAGGCACGGCGCTGGTCCTCAGCATGTGGTAGTGTGTGTTTCGGAGTGGCAGATGATGTTATTGTGATGCGCATATTTGTAGTTAGTGGGCTTTTCCACTAGAATTACACTCGTAGTATCTGATGGACCAGCCAAGGGGGAGTACTGGTTACAGCTAGAAATACAAATACATGACAAAGCTTAAAAGCAAGGAAAATCAGGCGTCAAATCATACAACCCAGAACAGAATGTGAAGCTGAGACACAATAAGTCCCGGGTCTCTAAAACGTTTATGGTACGTTTCAGAAAACCTCAAGGTTTGGAAACGTTAGCCGAGGCTGACCTACCCAGAAAACCCAGCCATAGCAGCCCAAAAAACTGCTGCAACATATTTCATGTCCAACTGGCATATAGGAAAACATGGCTTGTTGACCGCTTACGAATAGATAAATGCAAAAACACTGTAAATGTAACAGTTATTTGAAGCCATCTGGAATAAGTGATAACAGCTGTTCTGGCAAAACGATTCTTAACTCCAGATTATAATCTTTCCGAACTAACACCAAATAATCGTTTCCAACCCCATCACACACTCCTTGGCAACAAAACCCTTCTGATAGTTATTGTACAAATGGTGGCTTGGGCTAGGGTTGAGTTAGGTATGTTTGTAACTTTGAGTTTTGGTTTCACACGGGACACAGAGTACTTCCAACTCTTCAAAACCTAAAGGTTCCGAAACATTTGCTGAGACTGACCATATAAATGATAACCTTATCAGCCGTTATGGCAAGACGCTGCTAATAATGCATTCCAAACCCCCCACAAACTTCTTGGCGACACAATCATTTGGTTGGTTCTCGTAAAAGATTGTGGCGTGAATTAGGGTTGAGTTATGTTAGTTTATAACCTATCCTACAATAAGTCAACATTGAGTTTTGGTTTCACACCGGACAGAGTACTTCTAGGTTAAAGTAGAGTTTGTATAACTTATTAATTTTCAACAGGAACTTTACCCTTCTTACAAACACTTTGACTTAGTCAACCTGTTTAGCCCTGAGCCTGTTTTCCAGGCCTCGGGCTCGAAAAGGACATTCCCAGAACAAATGACCATATCTTCTAAAAGGGGAAAATGAATAATGTTTTTTCTCAAAGTAATGATAAACCTGTGAGTTGGATGTAGATTAGTCAAAATCAATATAGATGTTTTTATTTGAAAGTAAATTCAGATTGAACATAGTAACAAAAGTTACATTATAGTGTCCGTCCAAAAAAAAACATGACGTACAGTGAAACCACCCTTGGATGATGGGATAGTAGACTAAAAGCTTTAGGAATCCAAACTATAACATATAATAAGTACCCTGTATCAAGATTGATGCAAAACAAGTGAGATCTGATCTTTTTAGAGAGATTTAGCACCAAAAAACCCACTTCTGGGGTCATTTGGGTGCATTTTCCATATCTCTGGCCCCCCTTGGTCGATGTTGATGATTGACATCTCTTTTTAACTGTCAGAGCCAATAGTGTTAGCATGGGGGCCTCCGGGTTGAACAGGTTAAGAGCTATTTATCATACAGTCTCTATTGGTTGCCTTGTTTGTGCCAATGAGGGCCATGATCAATGTCTGTATTACACCCAATGTAGAGGAGCTGTAAAACATGGTGAGGCCGGGGTTCAAACAGCAAAACCCAAATCCATTTGTCTTCAGTGATGAACAAGCTAAAAAGGATTCACTTTTCAAGGTCACAACTGGACACAGACTTAACTTTGGAAATGTTTTTAGATTGGTAGGATAGGAATTCTGTCCAGATATATTTATATTTCAAGGCCACTACCGCAAATAGAAAACAATCCAGTCAATCTTAAAGGGGATCAAGTGTTCTTGGCATCAACTTCACAAGCAAATGCATGATGGAAGAGCCTCTGTTCTGAACCTATTTTCAACCTTCGACAATTGATAGATTTGTCACTTCTTTTTATGTATAGGGATGTTGAATATGTTCCTGTAAGTTAACTCGACCACATCAGTCATTCTGTTCCATGCCGGTTCATCAGGAACAGAGAAGAAAAAAGTCTGATCTCTAGAAATAGCCTTATTGACCTATTATTGCAACCGTGATTTACTGTAGGAGGTATAAAAGTCCCCAATGTCATTTTAACTCCAACTATACTAAACTATTTAACCCTAAACCTTACCAAGTCATGTTTTTTGCTTAAACCTAACCGAACTTTACCTTAGAGGTGTCAATAATTTACTTTGTGTAACTTAAAGGTGGGGTATGTCATTTATTTCAGAAACACTTGTTGTTATATTCCATGGAATGCTCTTAACATCCCGATAGCAATGAATATCTGAAGTGCTTTGACAAAAAATCATCTGTGGAAGCCGTAGTTCTGTAAAAAGCACGACCAATCATCTGAGCCGGCCCGGCTAAAGTAACTGGATGGCCTACCTGCCTGTCAGCCTTCCATCTGTGCACAAACTCATCTCGTGCCCTCATTGGTCATGTGCGCGTTCGTGTGTGTTGGAGGAGGGACTCTGTGAGGAAGTCTGAAGGAAGTGGCAGATTTTTTCCGGCTGTGTATTTTCAGATTCTAGCGCACTCGAGCTGGTTTCTCCAAAATTACCTACCCTACCTTCAAAGAGAACACAGAGAGCAAGGACCTCCTCCAAGGACATTCATATAAGTGAACAAAAAATCACTTCTAGTGTTGGCCTTTGACCCTTTGGCCACCACAGAGCACCTTTCCTTTGTTTGTATATGAAGGACCCTTACTTGTATCAATGACAAACTAACGTAGCAGTCATCACAGCCTCACGGGACAGAAACACCGTCTTGACTTTGCAATGATGCTTGAGTAACTCTCCTAGCTCAGTTTGCTCTTATCAGCAGGTTGCAGGCATACTGTGTTATGATCAGAGACCCTCTGTGAAGACCGTTCAACAGATGTAGACCCCCATGATGCACAGTGGCAGGGCGAAAGCCTTTCATTGTGGAGTTTGCAACAGGTGGCATAGTGATACTCATGAATACCCATCTGATGTTACCACCATGAGAACGTATTCTGATCACGTTTGAAATGTTGTAAAGCCTCACATATTGTATGTGTTGCTGCACCTCCTGTGCTTTACAGGACACGTCTTGTGTGTGGTGTATCAGTCCCCTCACTCTCCTGACCCATCCACATTGAAGATCCAAAGCCATTCACATCAAGACTGAATCCACACCGGCGTTGAGGCAAGTGCGTTTGAATGGCACCAACAGAAAGCTCTACACTCACACAGATGGCTGACATTTATTTGTAACTGCTCAATACTCCTTCGGGACTGCATTAGCCAGAACCATCAAAGGCAGGGGAATGGTGGCGGGATGCAATCACTCTGCTGTTGTTGTTGCCATCCACACTAACTAATGCTCCCTTTTTATTTTTTTACCCAAAAGCTTCCCCGGCATCCTGATGTCAGCTTCCTGAATACCACACATCAATGCTTTCAAACTGGTCCCGTCGAGGCCTGGGAGTCCTCTGGTCCTCATTGCAGCCGAGCACTCCAGCAGCTGGTTCCACTGATTAACATATCCTCGACAGAAGCACAGTGAGCTGCTACAGTGTGAGCGCAGTCAAAATCAGCAGAGTCCTTGACGGCTCATGACTGACATCTGCATTTATAAATGGAACCAGCTCACAATGGGTGCTTCAGAGGAAGGACACATTGCTTGTTGTTGTAACTACGCAACAGAGTGACTATTTGTGCTGGGGGAATAATTCACATTGAGAGTTACAAAGGCATGACAACTAATGTTTACTGGCTTCTGATGCAGAATCCCAACCGGCCAATATACCTCAATTCCATGGAGAAGGCTTCGTACCGTGGCCCAAATCTCCACAGAATGCCACTGATTTATTTCGGTTTTAAAATATTTAATTAAAGACAGAGGTGAAAGAAGTACTCAGATTTTATAAATAAGAGAAGCAACAATTACTAAATTGTAATAATACTTGAAATACAAGTTAAAGTCCTGCATTCAAGTTATTACTTTAGTAAAAGGACAACCGTATTAACTTCAAACAATGTGATATTTTAGTTTGGGCTTCTTTAAATGCAACAGTGCTTTCTTGTTCTGTAATTATAATGTGCTTGTCCTTACATTCTCTCAACTTGTTTCTTAATTCTGTTACGGTGAAGTACAACAACATTAGTTGTGGTAAAGTCAGTGAGGCAGCGGCAGAGGACAGCTCCTTTACTCCCAAGGAGACAAGTAAAGAATTGGAAATGCTAATTCTGGTATTGAGATTCAGACTGCACAAAGCGTTCTGCTGGACCTGGACACTCACATCAGTAGAAACAGGTATTTACCATATCCTTCAGAGGTCTGAGGAAGCGTTCAAAGACGGGCGAAAGCTACTTTTTTCAACTTCTACAGAAACGTTTCATTTAGCGTCAAAAACTCATTATTCTCTAAACCTTCAGAATCACTGCAATGTCAACATTATTCACAAGTACTGCAAATGTAGAACTAGAAACACCGGCCCCTAATTTCCATCCTCGACTCCCCGGCCCCAGCCGCGTGCGCACCGGCCCCAGCCGCGTGCGCTCCGGCCCCAGCCGCGTGCGCTCCGGCCCCAGCCGCGTGCGCTCCGGCCCCAGCCGCGTGCGTCACTTTTTAGTGGCCCAGTTTCCGTTGTATCTTTAGCCTCTTGCAGCGTTTTTTTGTTTGCAGTGTTTCGTTAATGCAGCACTTTCAGTAACTGATGAGCATGCTTGACACTGCCAGGGCATTAACGTTAAACAAGTAACCCTCAGAGTCCAGCGATAAGACAATTCAACTTTGCACTGGTTAGAAATAATCTGGTTGTCTCTCCACCGTCTGGAAGAGATTTAAAACGTCTAGTACATTTCTCCATGTTGCTTTCCCCGCTAGTTATTTTTCTGTTTGCGTTCATGTGAGCGCTGCAGCAGCCTTAGGCCCGCCCCCAATGCTCTCATTGGTTGAGACGCGTGATGACGCCCTTCCTAAACCAATACTGATCAACATCCAGCCCCTTCTGTGACCCATGGTTTGTCTGTATGTGTATTCAGAGCCAGTGAATAATAATAATAATAATAATATAAAACAACCTTAATTAATGAATGCGTTAACTTGCCCAGCCCTACTTTTTATATTTGCATCGTTTCAGATACAGATTCAAGGGTTAATGTATGGATTTCAACCTGTGTTGCAGAGTGGTGATCTCTTCCATGAAGGCTTCTCAATACTCTAATTTCCAACCTCGACTCCTCGACTCCTCGACTCCTCGGTCCTCCAGTAGTGACCCGGAAATGGATTTCAGCATGCCATGTTGAAGGACATCTCATTTCTCTAAATGCACATCGAGGACCGAGGATCGAGCTGCTGCTTCCCCTCCTCGACTCCTCCGCTCGCATCTCCTGTGGGCAGGACTAAGACACGAGGATAGGAGTCGAGGATAGGAGTCGAGGAGGGGAGTCGAGGAGGGGAGTTAGAGACATGAGAAACCTTCCCTGTGTTGTTCCTGCAGAATAATCGAGCGAAACAGCAAAAATCAAAAGAGCATGATTTATAGATGACCAGTATTATTGCAAAGCTGCTCAGGCAAACAGACCTTTTTTCATGTCACTCAGCAAATTGGATTGTTGGTGTGCGACTGGGAGCGTGTATTTATGTGTGTACTGTGCCCGAGATGTCTGCAAAAAACGCTAAATAGGGCAACCCACATGACCCAAAAATACTCACTTCCTCTCCGCCGTTCTGTCTGTTTCCCTTCCCTCCCTGTCTCCCTGTCTCCCTCCATCTCAAATGGGAACATTGTCTGTGGCCTATCTACAGCCCAACAACCTCCTCTGGGCATTATGGCACACACACACACACACACACACACACACACACACACACACACACACGTCACCCGATGCTCTGGGCATACGGCAGAGCGGCAGCAACTTTCAAACGGGCTTAGCGAGGCTTACTACGGCTTATAGTTTGTCACTATAGTGTGTCCCTGAACCAGAGGAACTCAATATGGTCAACATGTTTATTAACAGCTGATAAGCAGCTATGCAGATGACACTGAACTCACTCTGGGCTCACACTTGAGGCTTTTTAAGGAGGCTGCAGGACCGAACCCGAGTGAAGAGTCTCACTGGGGACGCATGAGAACTCACCCCTCGCTCTGTGACCATGGGGATCCACCAGCCCATGACCTATTTCCGGTTGTATAGACGGTGTCTCCAGCTGACGATGGGCCAGGCATATTTCCCCACAAAGCCAGATGTGGCTAAAGCTATCAACAGGCTCCCGTGTGAAGCGGGGATTCTGTAACCTTTGAAACACACTATCCAGAAACTACTGTGCCAGATATGATGTTTGAGCAGGTGTAGACTTAATCGAACACTTTAAACAATCTTTTGGAAGCTATATACTGTTAATATTGTAATGTACAGTGTCTCAAAAGAAAACCCAATGTAAGCAGATTATTGTTGGCAGTTTTAGTGTGGGTGTGATTTTAACTGTTTGGCCTTAATCCTAATGTTTGCCAAAAATCTGCTTTTTGGCTTCAGGGCTTTAAACATTGGCAATTGATGTGTTTTCATTGGATGTCTGCTCATCAGTGTAGTTATGGAAGAATCATTTAGGTCGTTTACAACAACAACAAAATCCCCCACCGCGGTGGAGGAAAGTCATGCATTCCTGACTTTAGGAAAATACCTTGTCCCAGATGTTCAAATCTCACTATTTATTTCTAAACACATGTAAATATACTCTGTACTCACTGGTTAAATGCATGTTGTCCTTGTCTCGGTACTTGTGCATTGACGTAAAGTTGAATCTAAACCAAACTAACTATGAAGAAGAAAACATATTAACATATTATATTTGATGCACTGCTCCTATAATATGTGGAAAAGAAGTGACCAAAATACACATTTCATTCATTTGTCTATTTTCTGTTTTATGATTTAACTTAAATTCACAGAAATGTAGCATTACATATTGGCTCATTTGCATAATCAAACGTTCCATTTGAGAAACATTTTAATAAAAACGGTATTATCCTAATGTAAGTGAATTATATTCCTTAATGAACTACTGTGCAGCAGAGATGGAAGACTCGAGTGCCGATTTGCGGGACTCGTGGCTCGACTCGGACTCGCGCACTGATTGACTCGACTCGGACTCGCGCACTGATTGACTCGACACGGACTCGCGCACTGATTGACGCGACACAGACTCGCGCACTGATTGACGCGACTCGGACTTGGACTTGGACTCGTGAATTCTCGCGCACGATGACTCGGACTCGACTTGTACATTGACGCTCCGACTTGGACTCAAGCAAGTTTTCTCTGGAGTCTGATGTCCTCTCTCCTGGCGTGTGCACCTGCAATGACAGGATGAAAGCAATGTAGAGGAGCAGCTACATTTCAACACATATATCCACGAAGATTAATACATGAAGACTTGTGACTCAGACTTGACTTGGACTCTTCTAAGGTGACTCGGACTTGGACTCGGACTCGAACACAGGTAATGATGACTCGGACTCGACTCGGACACTCCTTGGGTGACTCGGACTTGGACTCGGACTACGACTCTCCCTAGGTGACTCGGACTTGGACTCGGACTCAAAGAGTGGTGACTCGAGAGTGACTTGGACTCGTGAATTGGTGACTTGACTACAACACTGCTGTGCAGTACAGTACCCGTAAATGTAGGCCTACTGAGCTACATGGGAGCAGCTGATGCTAGCAGTTACATGAAAAAGGTCACAGCAAAAATGTGACAAAGAAAAAAGAAAAGAGTGGTGATGGTTAAACTTTTCTTTCCAGTTCAATAATCTCTGCATATTAACACCACTTTAACAGCAGTTGAAGTCTAAAGTCACAACATTTCACGTCATCAGCGCTAAGCTGAAGAGCCGGTTCGTGGTCATCGGGACGATGTTTTGCTAGCTTATTTAGTCACTTGTTAGCAACTTAGGTTTTTAATAAAAGCTGTAGACGTTCACCAGCAGGGTATTTACGTATTTCATATTGTAGAAAACTTGAAAACCTTGTAGCCTACCAACCATAGACCTTATTTTAACCAAAAACGAATGAATAAAGGCTTGAATTCGAGATGAGAAACCCCGGGAGTGCTAATAACTCTTTCCTGTATCGCTCTATACACAGAAACAGCCGGTAAAATATCTTGCACTTCAATGTTGATTTTTGTCCTCGCAGACTGACCATCTGTTCCTTCACAGTGCACAGAGGCTTTACATCACCTTCAGGCTACAGGGTGTACCTTTGGACAGCCCATCAGAATGAGTGACAGGCAGCACTGAGACCAGCTGGGCCTCGCAGAAACACTCCATGACTGAAGACTATAATAATACAGAATGCCATCGCCCAGGGCAAATGGTGTCATCACCAAACATCACTGGAGTTTCTAATCATCTGGTCTGCCAATCAGTGTCACATGAAGACGTTAGGGGGTGGACACAACATGATGAACACATGTACTATCTTGTGTAATCATTAATAGACATTTGCTTTGAGCATTACTAATAGTGGTCATATATACGCCGGGATCCTGAGTCGTGGCTGAACCTGTCTCTGCGGTCCTGCCTGACTCTCACCATACTGCTTCCCTGATGGCTCCCACATGATTGCTGACATCCTCGTGGATTCATCTTCTTATTATAGACACATGCATTTCCAAACATTTGGTCTACCTATGTTGTAAATGTATTATCTCTTCGATTTACACACGGCATCTATTGCACGTCTGTCCGTCCTGGGAGAGGGATCCCTCCTCTGTTGCTCTCCCTGAGGTTTCTCCCATGTTCCCCTTTAAACTGTGGGGTTTCTCTGGAAGTGTTTCCTTGTACGATGTGAGGGTCTAAGGACAGAGGGTCTAAGGACAGAGGGTGTAAGGACAGAGGGTCTAAGGACAGAGGGTCTAAGGACAGAGGGTGTAAGGACAGAGGGCCTAAGGACAGAGGGTCTAAGGACAGAGAGTCTAAGGACAGAGGGCCTAAGGACAGAGGGTCTAAGGACAGAGGGTGTAAGGACAGAGGGTCTAAGGACAGAGGGTCTAAGGACAGAGGGTCCAAGGACAGAGGGTCTAAGGAGAGAGGTCTAAGGACAGAGGGTCTAAGGACAGAGGGTCTAAGGACAGAGGGTCTGAGGACAGAGGGTCTGAGGACAGAGGGTCTAAGGACAGAGGGTGTCGTATTGTCATACTGATATTCTGAACAAACTGTGAAGTCCACTGAGACAAATGTAACATTTGTGATATTGGGCTATATAAATAAACATTGATTGATTGATTGATTGATTGATTGATTGGTCAGTGTCTTCATTCAAATGTTCATTTTCAAGAAAGTGAAATGTCCAAAAATGTCTTATCACTTGTCTTTATTATCACAGCCAAGAAAGTTATTCGACTTAATGTCTCCATCTGTTTGTCTTTGAGTTTGTCTTTCAACAAGTGTAAAGAAAAACAACATACTAGTCCAATGTTCATAAAACATGCGTGATGTGTAAGCCAGTGGAAATCAGTCTCATTCAGCGGACAAATGATGTTTCACTTTTGTTAAAGGGAACATTTTCAGGTTCCTATTAGCATGTTGTCTACTGGGACTTGTCTCCATGCTTTAATGTTCAAACAGGTCATTACTGTTCTCAAACAGCCTGGGCTGCAGCTCCTCTTTGCAGAACATGTGTTAGAAATAATAATTGTAAAGGGAAGTAATGGATTGGGGAGGTTTTATTGTGATGCATGATATCCATCACCTGTATCAGTGAAGGGTTTCACACGGTTCCTTGCAGGGCCTGGTGTACAGGGCGTTCTGCTGAAAGGCTGCTGACAGTGTTTTACGATTTAAAGAGAATCCAAGATGCAGAAATGACTCTTGACTCTTATAATGTGTGGAACCAACATTCAAATAACCCTATTGAACCTACAGTGTTCACGTTACTGTTTGCACACATCTATTAAGATAAGGCATTATTTGCAAACATTAAATTGCATGTTTGTGATAAAACAGCAGAGGCTGTGCATGGCTCTGTGGAAAGGTTTCCTGACATGGAGCAGAGATCTCTCTCTCTCTCTTTCCCCCTTCTCTCCTTGGCTTTCTTTATGCCCACTCTCTTGCATCGTCTGACCCGTATTGATATATGTGCACTTCACTTCCTGCTTTTCATTCCTCGTGCTGGGCATTCCCTTCCTCTCCTCTCATTGTATGTGTCCTGCCCATAACCTCTTATCCACACGTTGGATCCCTGCTCCTGTGATTCCCCTGTCCCCGCATTGCTTGATATTTCCCCACCAACGTTTCCCTCGACGCCTCATGCCCTCACTTCTTCTTCTTCTTCTTCTTCTTCTTCAAACAAACAGCTACATTATTCAGCGCGGGAACGAGAGTGCCGGGGGTTAACCCATCTCTTTGATCTGCCAATCACTGCGCTGCCCTGTCCTTATCTGCTTGCCCTGATTGGGTGGAGGAGCTGTCCGTCAAACTCCAGTGGGGGTCTGGCTGATTGTGCATGCAGACAAGCATCCCTGCAACACCCTCTCCATCTCAATATCTCTCTCACTCACTCACTCACACACACACACACACACACACACACACACACACACACACACAGCTAGCACGTAACACTCACTCTGGCTTTTTCTGACTAACACACAAACACACACACACACACACATTCTGAAAGAGGTTTAGGAAGCTAACGAGCATGTGACATTGAGAAGGGTGTACAAGGCAACACACACACATCTGTATGCATAAATCAATAGGCGTTCTATGGCTGCATTTATAAGGTCAAATGGGGCTCGGGCTGACGGGAAATAAGTGTGTGTGTGTGTGTGTGTGTGTGTGTGTGTGTGTGTG
>CALSBZ010046818.1:141441-156954 GCA_943591055.1 Gobionotothen gibberifrons | reverse complement strand
CTGAGATGTGCATCAGCTAGCCTGAGATGTGCATCAGCTAGCCTGAGGGGGCTGAGATGTGCATCAGCTAGCCTGAGGGTGATTATTCCCACCATGGAGATACTGCAGTATGCATCAAGCTTGCAGAAAGTGCCGCTAATATGCTTGCTGTTTCACAAGATCCACAAATTTGATTATTCGCTATATTAAAATATGACGCTTCAGAAACGCGGCTGACAATGATGGAGAGGCAGAGAGAACTCCCCAATTCCCCAGGCTCTCCCACCGCTCTTTCTCGTCCGATGTATCACACTAACTGAAATGTCAAATCAAGCGTCAGCGCTAAATACTGGAGTGCCTGTGAGACACTTTCTGTCGTCTCCGGCTTCTCAAGTGAGACTTATCATCGCGCCACAGAGGAAGACATCCAGGAGTTCCAGATACTTGTTGCAAATGATGAGAAATGTTATTAGCGCCGATCAATTCAACCTTTTCTCTTCTCTTCTTAGCATTTAGAGCTGGAGAGAGAAAGGACCATGTCACTTAACAGCAACGTGTTACATGGTTATATCTACCATTTAAAAGTTCTAAATATAATGATATAAGTGACTGTATTTTAGCCACTGCTCGAAAAAGATACCAGGTGACCAACAATGGGGTCAGGAATTGGGTAGGCTGCTTTAAAAACTGATTCCAATAAAACATTTAAAAATGTAGTCCGTTTCCCAATCCGTCCAATATTGAAGCGTGGACTACGTTGATTCCAAATTAAAAAAAAACTAGGGTGAACATTTGATCGCAATGGCAATATGGACAAGTGCATTATTCAAATCAGAGAAAGCAATTCAGTGGTCCGCTGTTGAGTCCTAAAACCCGGAAATAAGTGAACATATTACCACTTAAGGTTCCCTTGTGGGTAGAGGCCTCAAATAAGGGCTGTGGTTATTACAAGCTGAAGAAATGTTCCTGTTCTAACTGTCAGTAAATACTCCACTCGTGAATGTCCAAAGATTCTATGCGGTTGCTAATAAGTGACTACATTTCTTTAAAATAAAACAAAACAAATGTTTTAATCATTTTAGTCGTTACTCGCCGTAGCAGGATTCATTTGACCATTTTGGAGTTTTAAATATTTTGGGTCAATTCACTATTTAAATACAAGTGCAGTTGGAATTTAAAGGGGATCAATTCAACACATTTCACTATTAAAGGGGAATACTACTTTGCTAACAATTTAAATAAACCTTCATAAAGTGGAGCCATGGTCATTTCAAATAAGTGGGCATCCATTGTGCAATGAGGCTGTGATATCAACATGCTATTGGTTCAGTTATGGGCAATGTCTGATTCCCTTTTATTGCCAATAGTTTTCATTTCCAACACTACACCAAAAGCAGCATCAGGGTACTTTGAGGATAAGCACTAAGCCCTGAAAGACTTCATCTGATGGATATCCCACTGACGGCCCCTTTCAGTTTCAGACACTGTGAGATATTACAGTACATCCAAACTGATTTGTTAAGGTCGATATGTTTGGCTGGTGACACACCATATTAATAACAAAAGGTAAACCTGTCCCTGAGAAGCAATGGAAAACATCGTCCATGGGACTTTGACGAGGGAAGACAGAACATCAGAGCCTCGCTCCCAAATCTCCCTCTGATGTATTCAGCAGGGTCCCACTGTTGAGTAGGAGGATTCACAACTCACTTCCTCCTCTTAGTCCCCTCTGTCAAACTCTTCCTTACGCTGTCTATCATCCCGTTCCTTGATCCCAGTGCGTCGTCAACAGGTCTTGAGTGGGTGTCTCCACATCCTGTCAACTGGAGCGCCACTTATTTTCCCCCTTCGTTTTTCTTCTCCCAAAACGTAGTGTATCATCTTTTTAAACTCCCCTCTAGGATGTGTGCTGTGACTGGATGCTCCCACCACACTTTTGCACAGATGCATTCTTTCAAGTAGGTGTACCAAGTCCTCTGTCCTACTGTGGAGCAGGTGTTATTGCCAGGGAGGCTTGTTTTTGGTTTATGTGTCTGTTTGTCAGCAGGATTATTAACGACTAGCCTGATGTTCATTTGGTGTGAGGGTGGGCCTGTCCTAAGAGGGAACCCAGTTGATTGTGGAGCAGATCTAAATAAGGGGTGGATATATTTGTCTTTCGTGAACATGTTAATTAGTTGACGATAGCTCGATTGTCACCAGTTAGTATTTATAATAACTTGGTTCCATTGTCAAAAAGATCGATTAACTTTTAAGTATTTTCAGTAACTGAGTTACAAACAACCGGTTTTATGAATGTCTAAGAAAAAAGATCACATTTCTGAGGTGGTTTAATCGTTAGCCCTGCTCATTGTGTTATTCTGGATGTACTGAAGGGTTTATCCAAAAGATGAAGTGGTATATGAATGCAGGACATCCACCACCATGGTCCACACTGACATATTTCAGCAACTATTTTATTGCAATAACATCTTTGCAGAAGGTCATGGTCCTCAGGGGATGAATCTCACTGCCTTTGCTGAACCCAACCTTTCGCTGTGAATCTCAGCAAACAATGTTTTAAATGATTTTAATAAATGTTGCTTGTCTTAAATGATATTCTTTGCGGGTAGTCCCTTTAGGAACACCTAGTTTTGTAACAGAGATTATATGACAGATTATAGAAAATGGACCCCTTCACTGTGGGAACAATGTAAACACAGGTTCAGGGCCCAGGTGAGCTCTTTGGGAAACCTTCACACAGCGACGGCTCATTCTCTTTGGCCAAGTTACTTTGCTGCATATGGCAAACTGTAATGGGTATCCATTTCGTGAGTCAGCTAATCCAAACTGCAATATCTAAGATATGGTCGTTTTGTTTTTATATACCGATACCCATCTCCTATTTAAATATTCACAGCCTCCATACCTCATCAGTTGCTATACTCTGCCAAGGGTCGTAAAACGCAGCGTAAGCGTTTCTCAGCTGATGATATGGAAGTTTAACTGTATGGTGATCGTCGGAAAGGTCCCTAGAGAAGAAGAGGCAGCAGTCCAATGAGCAGGAAGTCTTTTATACTATCAATTCTTGGATGTGTTTTTCTCTGTTACTGTGGAGCTGGATACATCTCTCAAAAGAGGTTTGACAAAGTGTAGTTCCTTTGGTCGCTAAGGGGCTACTTGGATAGTCTGAAAGGTTAAAGATAGACACGGAGGAGGTGGTGGTCTCAGATGCTCCATCTTTAAAACGTAAGGGCAGTTTTAGCATTGACATTTAAAGATCAGCATGTCATGTGTAAGGCTTTGAGCTCCAACAGAGCGAGAGCATGGACATGATGCAGCAATCAGAGAGGCGCTAAGGCAGAATAACAATAAGGGATCCCAATCTAAAATCTAATTGAAATAATAAAACATGTGGGCACCAGTCTGGGTTGGCAGTACACACTCTACTGGGGACAACCTGGGAACGCTGCTTTTATGTCCCAACCAGTGCCTGGAACCATTACATTGAGCTCAGCGTCCCAGCTCCTCGCTCATGGGACCTTTGCTGTGCCAGAGTCAAACTCAAAGACAGATATTGTTCTGCATAAAAAATTGCACATATAGCAAGTTGAGTTTCAATCTGCTTCTATGTCCTTCTTTAACCCCAAAAGGACAGATGTCCAGTCACATGTTCTGTTGCTTTTAGTACTTCATCTAAATGAGGCCTCTTTTGAACATCTGCGTCCTGCCAACTGAAGCAGCTCTCAAACACTATTCATATTTTAGATTGCACTATTGTTTGCAATAGTCTTATGATTTTCAGGTGCGGACTATTTTGTGTGTCAAGATGGAACTTTTTAAGATCTGAGAATAAGCCTTTTTTCAGTTGGGTCTAAAGACTACGGGGTGTAGCTAGAAGTAGCCTAGTTAGCCATCTCTTATTGAAGCTACCAGCTCTAGCTACCTTAGCCGTTGCTAGCATGTTATTCGCAGGCTAGGTTAAAGTTAGGACGTATTCTTTTTTAATATTCAACCCTAGTACTTTCCAACCTTTCCAACATTCTCTTTGCGGTAATCAATACACACTTTCCGCACATTAATGTCATTGCATGTTAGTAGTTTCAACACGAGTCTGAACCGTCTGTTCATTCTGTTCAATGTGCTTTCATGGTTATCACTAACACAGAATAACTCATCATTGAAAAATACCACCATTCTGTTTCTGAATATTGTATTTCATTCTTCACACTGAATTATATATGTTCACCGCGTTGTTTCGGTGCACTCCCAGTCGAGACTCCATATTGTTAGAATTCATTTAGAAGTCATGATCCAACACACAGCTCTGTTTTACACCAACTAAAGCTGGAGAACAATTTGTAGCAGCAAATGGTCCAAACGTCTTTGATGGGACAGAGACAGATTTAAAAGGGGAAAACACACAGGATATGTAGGGCAATGTCCGAGAGCATATTTCCTATCCTCCCTCCCTTCCTATACTTCCCTCCCTGAGTGTCTCAACATGTACCAAACACTCCTCACCATCAGACGGCATGACGTATGGCCATCCATAATTCAAGATGATTTGAATCCACATTCCTCCGATTCACAGCGGCTGAGATGACATTTTTTACGGTCATACATCCAATTTGAAAACTCCAGCTTATTGAGCTCTTCCAGAATTATTCTTGGGCTTAACTTTTTCGATGTACACTAATGTTAGAAATGCTGAAACTTTGATTTAAGAGTATGACGTTTCAGGAAACGTAATCATGTTGGTCGTTCATGGATTCCTACAATGTTTTATTTTGGGGTTTTACCAAAAGATGTTTCAGGCTAGGTAATGTACCTTTCTGACTGACTGGAATGTAACAGTTCATATCATGTTTGAACGTGCAATGGTGATGATTAATAGTAATATGCTCTTATGAAGTTCATATTTTAAACAGAAAATATAGTTCAACTGAAAACCGCTCTTAGAATGATGATGTTTTTCTTCCCAAAGAAGAGCAGGCCTGAGAATGGAAAGGGGCAGTATCAGAGACACGCTGCTGTTAACATGCTCTACTTTGATGAACACGTTCAAAATGGAACTCATGCAGTGGTTTGTGTCAATAATTAAAACATTGAATTCATGCATGAGTGATTTTATTCTCCAGAAAGTTTATACCAGAAACCAAAAACCATGATATCTCATTGGCTCTCTGTTCCTCTTCTGCCTGTATTAATAACACAACAGGGAGCTGGAGCTACTTCGTTAGTGATGTCCCCTCACAGCAGGATGTCCTGGGTTTGTCCATCAGATGTGTCCATGGGCAGAGCACCTGACAGGGCCCCTGGGCACAGACATGGTAAAAGGCCCCCCCACCCCAAGGATCAGGACGAACACACGTTGTTAATGTGGGTCTTTGTTGCTGCCTTGGGTTTCTTTGTATGTGTTTTGACCCTTTCCATTGTTGTACCACGTGCTACATATGCCGGTGTCGTCAGAGGATCTGTTCCTTTCATCTTCTCGCTGCGCGAGAGTACCATGGCTACATTCTTGTAGCCTACAGCGTTTCGGTTGGTGCGTTTGGCTAAGATCCTGTACTGTTAAGCTTCATTATTTAATCCAGCTAGGTGAGGGCAGTGCTTTCGCTCCCGCTCCCTCTGCCGGTAACGTGGGTGTAGTTGCATCCCTCTCTGTGTAGGAGCATTGCTCTACTCGTTCCGTTCAGCAGGTAGCTGGGCAAGGCTGTGTTCCCGGCAAGGCTAGGTTCCGCAGGCCGACTCGGCTCAGGCTAGCGCCTTCTTCAGGCATAACCCTGCCCCTGTCACTCCCACTGTTCCTCCTTCAGAGGAGTACCTGAGGGAGCTCCATGCATGCTGGAGAGACACCAGGGCTCTCTCGCACTCTGCTGCCATGCAGGATCAGGCGAGGGTGGGGCTGGGTCGCTTGCCATCCATTGAGCCTGCCATCGCCTCCCCGATTCTGGCTCCTGATGCCAGGTGCCCTCGGCCTCAGTGCAGGGTCACAGACAAACTGCTCTGTAAGGCCTACGACGCAGCGTCACGCACGGGTCGTAACAGGAACTCCCTGTCCCATCTGATGCTGGCTGTCTCTACCTCTCTGCAGCAGGCTCCGGCTGAGCCTTCTTTGCTGGGCCTCAGTGATGCATCACTGCAAGCCTTTGCCCTAATGTCTAGGGAATCGGGACGAGTTATGTCTTTATTGGTGCAGACTCGTCGCCAGGTTTGGCCTGCTCAGTCACCGCTGTTGGAGACATGTCCTCCGTAGTGGTAGGCTTTCGTTCCCCCGGTCGCCGGCTTTCTAGGCGGCCTCGTGCCTCAGAGCCTTACCGGCTCCCCGCAGTTCCGGCCCCTAGCCTTCGGCCGGGTCAAAATGACAGTTGCCAGCGATCCAGCAGAGGCCTTAGCTCTGGCCCAAGAGTTGTCCGTCCTCTTGGCCAAGGGCGCAATCGAGCCAGTAGACCCACTAAAGCACCGCCTCTTGCGGTCAGTAGGGGCGAAATAGAACGATTGGTACGTCTGTAACTACGGTTCTATGAGCCCCGGATGAGAGAGTATCCTGTCACTCAGAATTCTTGTGTGCTCGTGAGAAGATTCTGGGAACAGATCCTCTGAAGACACCGGCTGATATAGCCGGCGTCACGTGGGTCACAGGTGACTTTGTTGTTATTGGTACTCGAGCTGCGCATGTGCACGATGGACATATCCACGAGAATTAGACATGCATGACTCCATGTGCCCAAGAAGAAGGTAGACAAACAAAGCATTCAAAGGACCTGTTTTGCATAGATGTTTGCTGTTGCCCCTGAACTCCATGAACAGGGAACATGCTATACTAAAATCACAGCTATATATTATTAGAATATACATGCTTCACTTGATTAGCACACCAGACGTCAAATAGAATATTGACTTTTCTTTAGAAAAGTCTAGAACGTAAAGCGGGAGTAAAGTGTGCAGTTATCTAAAGGAAACATGCAATATTTCATTTGAAGACATAAAAGGTACATAGAATAGGAGGCTTTCAAAAAAGGAAGGTAAATGTGTACCCTTCAAAATAAAAGATGATATGCATTAGTGCAGGGGTCGGCAACCCGCGGCTCTTTAAGCCCTTTGCTCTGGCTCCCTTGAGCTTAGACAAACATAAGAAGGAAATTAAATAAAACTATTTGTAGGACTATTTATATTTTGTTGCACAGTTGAAAATGTTTCGTATCTTGTATTTTGAGGTGATACTGTGACACATAAATAAAAAACTAAACGGTTTTAATTAGGTCAACAAAATATGCGTCACATCCACATCCTGCTACAGTCCAGCGCCAGCACCTTCTCTTGCCGGCGAATAACCTGAGCCCCGGCTCGATGAGCGAACTATGGATACATCAAAGAAAAGTACCGGAGGAACACAGAGGATTTAATTCTGCGTGGACAGAGTTATCTGCTTTCACTGCAAACGATGCTGGTTTACCGCTATGTTTGATATGTAGAGAGAAGTTGTCAAAGGTGCTGCAGCCTTAACGTATCGAGGAACAACCAGGGAACAACACGGGAGAGGACGACAGCTGACGATCTTCAGTCATCATTCAATCAACTCTTTTTAGGGTGCAGCTATATGTTTGATTTATTTCAAAGTGGGCCCATTTGAATTATATTCATTTCCTTCAAATGTGCAGAGGACTCCCCAAGTGCTGTGTTTAATTTATTTTAAAGCCTGTGTATTGTTTTGTATTCTCCTTATAGGAGTTATTTGTTTATTATTAGAGGTAAACAGTTTTCTATAATGTAATAAATAATAAATGCAAAAAAACTGTAGTTTCTGTCTATGATATATCAATAAATACAACTTTATAAGCTATCAAGCTATCAAATATGTTTTCCGGCTCCAGACAAAAGAAAGTGTTGGAAAAGGAGGCAAAATGGCTCTTTTGGTCCAAAAGGTTGCAGACCCCTGCATTAGGGGGACTGGTTTGTGGTAACGATTTCAACAAAGCCACAGCAACAGAAAAGAAAAAGAGACGAAAGAGATTGAAAATAGCAACAAAAAGCAAAGTAAGAAAAGGAAACTAGTGGAAGACAAAAAAGGAAAAGTGACGTCAAAGAAGGACTTCAATAGCCGGTCAGGGAAAGAGAGGAAAGAACATAAATCAGCCCTGTCAAAGACCTCCACATCAGATAATGGAGAGGGGTAGATTGGAACGGAAATGAATGATGAAGGAGGATAGGAAAGATGAGATATAAAAGGCAAAAGGAAAGGTGAACATGACAGGGGAGGAAGAGCATGATGGGAGCAGGGAATGCAGAGATATGAAGGGGGGAGAGGCATTACCCAAGAGATGCCACCAGCAATGCAATAGTTATATATCACACAGACTCCGCCCTCTACTGGACTCTATGGGTACTACTCTCCATCATGCTATGCGGGCATTCACCGACTGAGTTACATAAACGTAGCCGGCCCCTTGGGGCGAGCCTACCTGAATGCGCGCGCAGGCCCGCCGTATACAAGGCGGTTACGCTGTCATCCTTCCTCTTCAGCGAACAACTGAAGCTAAGCGTAAAAGAAGATAAAGAAATAGGAAAATAATATGGACTCACCACTCCTTGAACCTCGGCCTTGCCCTACATGCCCTGGCTGAATTGCGGGCGCTGATCCCCACCGCTTGTGCTTCGAGTGTTTGGGGCCCGACCACGCTGTGGAGGGCCCCAAACATTCTCCATCCTGCAGTGCCTGTCGTGCGCTCCCGCGGCTCAGACGCCAACATCGCCTTTGCCCCCCCAAGAGCCTAAGGAGTTCGGGTCAAGGGCTATTCAGCTGGGCGGGTTTAATCTTCCACCCCATATCAGGGCCTCCTCTGCCCGGTGCGTCCATGCACACTCTCCACGAGGTAAGCGTGTGTGAGTGTGCCTTATCCAAGCTGTGCCCCGACTTCTCCACGGTCACAACCGGATGGGAGGAAGTGGGGGTGCAGTGGATGTCAGCCAAAAGCCAGTCAGGGGCAGTGTGGTGGGCCGATGTTGTAGGACGACAGGGCGTTTATACATCGGGGCTCCGCCCACTGTACCCATAGAGTCCAGTAGAGGGCGGAGCCTGTGTGAGATAGAACGGGGGTATTGTAACCCTGGTTATATAAGCACAGGCGGAGCCCTCTACTCGGGGCCCTGTCTGTCCTATGCCGCTCGCTGAAGAGGGTGTAGGATGACAGGCAGGAGGCGCGGCCGCCTTATATACTGTGGACCTGCGCGCGCATTCAGGTAGGCTCGCTCCGATTGGCCGGCTACGTTTATGCAACTCAGTAGGTGAATGCCCGCATAGCATGATGGAGAGTAGTAGAGGGCTCCGCCTGTGCTTATATAACTAGGGTTACAATATGCAACCCCCCGTTACAGGGTCTTCATTGGAAACCAAATCAGCGGAATTGGACACTCAGCCCAGGGGCCATGAAGAGAAATCCAATCACATCAGAAATCATTAGAGCCGATTGTTCCTGGAGCGCTGAGAAGTGTTTGTTTGTTTGTATGTCTATGTTCATGGCTTGGATTCAGATATTATGTTTATACACTGGGATGAAGAGTCACTATAGTCTTTTACAATGAGACAGCCAGAACTAGTTAGGAGACGGGGAATTAGAATGTCAGCCAGAGTGGTTTATGGGTAAATAAACAAGAATGACATTTAAATAAGTGAATGAGTTCTGAACCCTGTGCCGTGTGCATCCTATTAGATGCATAATAGGCAAACAATTGTTTCAAATCAGAGGCGTTTCATTGGTGATTGCTCATGCTTGTAAAACTGAACCAGTGGCCTTTTATTCAGCTCAATTATTAGTATTTGTCCAATCCAGTGCACAAGGATGAATATAATTGAATTTGCCTTTCGTTAAAAAGTACATCACAAAGTTAAACTTGCTGGGTTCAAAGGGCAAGACGACAAACAACCCATGCTTCTTTGGTCTGCACATGACCCCAGACATTTAACTGTAGTCAAGAGAAGTCAAATGTTAGTTTCCCTCCAAGGGGACATTTGGTTGAATCCCATAATCAAATATTGTGCAAGATCACTCCAAATGGAGACAAAAAAGAGCTGAATGGCGAATGCAAGTGTTTAGATGCCTGGATGATGTGCACACTCAGGCTACAGATTATAACCTGTGTCTTTTGAGCAGGAACTACCAGCTCTGGAACAAATTAAGAGACCACTGCAGCATCATCTGCTTCTCTGGTTTTACTTTTTATAGTTATGTGTCTGAGTAAAATGAACATTTTTTTAATTTGATTCTATAAACTGCTGACACCATGTCTCTGTGTTGGAATTCAACAGACATTGAATGGAATGGCTGCCATACATGTAGAGATTGAGATTTAAGAACAATTTGCAGTGATCTCTTAATTTATTCCGGGGCTAACCCGAACCCCTTGAGGGTGACATCAAACTGTCTAAGGACAGTCCAATACGGCATGGGCCTTCATTGGGATCTGCCTATAGCAGAGTTGGTAAAGCTGGAGCTAACTCCGCCCACTAATGATCTGACCACTTTGGTAAGTCTGCAAAGCCAGATTCAGGCTCCCAAACCATATCACCATTTAGTTCAAGGCTTCAAGTTCAACATTTCCGCCTGCATTTGAAACTGTTGGGATTGTTCCAGGCAGCTGGAAACACTCTTAAATGCCCTGGGTCAGAGGTTTACTGGGAATGTGTGAAATATTAGTAGAGTGCGCTGATCCATTTGCTCTGCACGCGTTGGTTCGAATGTCATCCTCCTATTTTGTTGTCAATGTATGATTGTTTTCTTGCATCACAGCAGCAACATTAGCTGAATCTACATAGACAGTATTTCAAACACAAGAAACAGTTATTTAATGCAACTTTACACTGAGACATTGTTGTCCAAACTCTGATGTACATCTGACCTGGTACTGACTTGCCTCAAGTCATCAAAGCCTTCTGAAGTAAGCTTTTTCAAAACCTTGGACCTTTCCATACAGTCCAATCCTTGCCCACTTCAAACAAACACAAAACCATCTGAAACAGAATGTTCCAGTTCTAGGCCACAGAAACAAACACAAACAGCTTGGCTTTCACAGAGAGATTCATTTGGCTCACCAGCCTCATTCGTTGGCAAATGTTTTAATAGCGTGTTAGCTAATTGAAATTGGGACCTATCCTAGTCTGAGTGACATATCTGGCAAACTTCAGCACATATCGCTCGTGAGTTGAACACCGGTGCAACGCGTTGTTATCTTTCTCAAGTTCCCAGCTATCACCTTCCACCCACTGATGGATGGGAAGCTGGCAGCGTAAGGAGGCTCGCCGGGCAGAACATGGATACATATAGCAGAGAGGCTACACATGGAAACCCAAATGCTGGTCAAGTGTGTCTCCACGTCAGAGTCTTTAACTGAGCAGTTTGATGCTGAACACGATGAATGATACAGACAGAGGGTCATTGTGAGTAAGGGCTCTTCATTTGGAGGCTGCAGATTGATCACATATCTTTCCGGCTGCCTTCAGATGGCTGCCCAAGAATCACAAGCAAGCGCATCTTAAAGATGAAGCACTTATGGATATTTACAACCTTTAAAGTGAAGAGGAAATACCATTGTATGCTTTTAGGGTTATTTTTGGAATACAGCTTCACCTTTCTTTTTTTAAAGCTCTCTCAATGTCAGTTTCTCCGTCTCTGTCAACACTGATTAACAAAGAACTTAAATAATTAAACCACTTTTGTAGTATTGTGTGTTTTGTTGCACAGATTTTGAGCAGAATGTTTGGTCTTGATCAAGTAAAAAAACCAAAAAGAAAGTCAATATTTGTTCATCTGATGCAGACTGTCCTTTAACAGTATATATAAGGCCATGTACTTCAATCATATGGAATAATGAAACACCTGCAACCAGGGAGAGTTTGGTGCTGGTTGGCTTTTGACAAGAAAGCCCTGCAGAGAGTGATCAGGATGGCAGAGAAAACCATCGGCTGCCCCCTGCCCTCTCTGGAACACATCTCCACCTCCCGCTGCCACAGCAGAGCAAATCAAATAATAAAGGACAGCTCTCACCCAGGTCACAGACTGTTCTCTCTCCTGCCTTCTGGGAGGAGAGACAGGAGCTAACAGACTCAAAAACAGTTTGTACCCCTGGGCCGTCAGGCTGCTGAACCACCACACATAATGCAATAACTGTAACCATTCTCACACATACACTTACTTTTAATGCACTTTATATACTATTTTTATATCAATATTTTTAACTATGTATTCCCCCGTATGATTGTTTATGTTGTCTGTCCTATTGCCGTGTTTTTTAGTGTTATGTATGTGTTTGTATTTTTTGCACACCGGGACAGATTTGCACTCTGAATCTCGTTATACTCTGTGTATAATGACAATAAAAGGCTTTAACTTAACTTTAAGTAGCATTAGCTTCTAATGCTAGTGTTGCTTGTCTCAGGTAGACTTCACCAGCCAGTACATTCAGTGTCAAGAATTCTTCGTCAATGTTTTTGTACATGTAAAGGAATGCAAATGGGAGGTCATGGAGGTAGACCACCCACTGCATTAAAAAAATACAAAAAGAACATTTCTGTACGATTCCAATCGAATGTTATAAATATTCAAGATCGTCTAAGTTGCACTGCAATACATTCAGGAAGAGACGACCTAAAAGGAAGAAACGTGAAAAAAATGCAATGCTTTTGTCCAAGCAAACCCTTTAGATGAAAAAGTGGACTCTTGGCAGCCTGCCTTTATGCAACCAGCAATGGTAACCATGGTAACGTAAGCATGAGCTCCTGGAGTCACTTTGGTTTGTTAAAAAGCCTTTGCTTTTTATCTTTGGTATATTCCATGATCATTGCATTTCTTGGTATTTCTTTATTCATCCACAATGACTTAGTGTTTTCACCTTGAGATGTGTGAAGGCAACTTTGTTTATAGCTCCTGTCAGCACACGGCAATTCAAAGTGCTTTGAAGGATGCAGCTTTCATTCAAGTAAGCTACAGTAAAGCCAAGAGAAGTCAGAATCAATCACAATCACATTCAATCAGCAGAGACTTCATTTTGACTTTACAAATACTTTTCAAGTTTTAAAAGTAAATAGTCGAAGGTTAATAAACCACATCGTGACATCATATCATTTAAGGGGGTATATAAGAAAAGGAAACCCATGGATACAGGGACCCTGGTGGGGATGAGATGAATGGGATGCTGTAGATCAAGGATCTTTTATTGTCATAGTTGCACAATCAAATGCATACACAAATATGACAAAACAGAACAATGATTTTTACTTTCCTGAAGTTCCAACAGGTGCAATGCAGAAACCCTGCTGGGATTCTTTATGTAAAAATGTCCACAAACGTTGACGTTTGACCGCCAAGCTTTATAGGTGTGAAACAAAAAGAATGTAACCTATATTTTATTTATTTCCTTAATAATTGTAAAACCCTCAATTTTTGTGTTAAACTCCAAACTGCATGTTGATATTTCTTATACCTTTAAAGAGGATTTAAGGTCTCCAGTACTCCTCCTTGACATGGGGGTTGACACTGACCACGCCTTGCTAGCACACTGATTACTTGTGTGAGTGGCTTCATGAGGTGCGAGCTGAGTTGGCTTAGGGTTCATCAAAGAAGGACGAGATAAGCCCCTGCTAACCCTCGTGACAATTGGAAATCAATGCACCATCCTGAACGCTAATGTGTCCTTAACTGGAGGTGTGCATTTCACAGTGCATTCATCACAAGTATTCTGTTGCTCCATTGAGGAAGAACACAGAAGTCATGAGGAATCAAATTGGAACTTAAAAAATCCAAAGGCTCTGAGATAATTCTGTGTTTGGGGCATTGAACATTAAAGTTCAATATCTGACAGGACAGTTAATAAAAGACTGTTAAACCGCCACTACTCCATAAAGGTTCAACCCTAAACACTTCTTTAAGAACACCCTTCCAAGGAAGTCACAATTAAAGCGAAATCTAATAAATGTAACTGTTAAATGGAAATGTTTAACTGTTTTGGTGACTTCTAACACATTGGTTTCCAGCACTGTGGCTCCCTACCCCAGGACACAGGATCAAATGGATGTGGTACATATATGAATAACTGGATGTTTTCTTGTTGCTAATTAATGATTTTTGAAAAACATGAAGCTTGCAAACCAAAACATGTAGTTCCAATTCAGTAAAACATTACATTTTAAAATGCGTATCAGAGGGATTGGAGGACTCGTGTTGGATGTTAGTGATACACAACATCCACTAGGAAACTGGTGTTCTCCTTCCCGGACGAAATCATAAGTCAATGTTGTTGTTTTTTTATTGACGT
Organism: Gobionotothen gibberifrons; assembly: GCA_943591055.1. Classification (NCBI taxonomy): domain Eukaryota; kingdom Metazoa; phylum Chordata; class Actinopteri; order Perciformes; family Nototheniidae; genus Gobionotothen; species Gobionotothen gibberifrons. The sequence goes on along the minus strand of CALSBZ010046818.1, from coordinate 142,686 downwards.
ACGTTAGCTGAGTAAAGGAAGAAATAGATGAAAGTAGTTTTATTGGGTTTTCGTTTGCTTGTTATTCAGTTTACAGTAGGGGTAACGGTTCACAGAGTTCACGGTTCGGTACAACAAGAAAAAGAAAGTCCCAAATGTATAATTCCAGGTTTGTTGTTATTTATTTTGAACAGTAGTGCAAGTTTCAGTTTAAAAATAAGGAACTCTAACATTTTGAATAATTAACTGTATTGCACAGTTAAAAACAAGCACCACACACACTCAGATGGCCATATTATTTATAATGGCTGATGTCAAACAAAAAGGTTCAATAAGCTGTAAAACTAAAAAGAATGTCTGGAAAATATTACAAAATAATAAGAAAGTGTTTCCAGGGCGCATAGCCGTTGAAAAACTTATGCCAAAAGCTTCCGTTATTTCTTTTGGTCTCAGCTTTCATGTCTCTTGGCTTCTTAAAAGCAGCGGGGAGAAGCTGTTGAACTGCTGCTGTCTTTTGCCGGGCTCCGTGATCTGGGTGATGCCTTCTGATATGATTTAGCATGTTTGGCGTGTTACCATTAGCATACCGCACCACTGTCTAACAACGCCGACACACCGTCCTCGTCCGATCCACCACTCGCACTCCATCGTTATTGTAGTCCACAGGGAACCCCAAATGTTCCCACACAGCTGATTTATCCGAACTGTGACGGTACCGGACGGATACCGTTACACCCCTAGTTTACAGTGTTGCACCAATGTACATGTTTTAAACTGTGATCATGGACAAAACACGTTTCACTCAAAGCGAAAATTAGGAATGTAGATTCATTGTATGGGAACGTCATTTGTTAATGTGTACTTTATACCAGAAAGTGTACAACATTGTGTCCTTGCTTTCAAGTCTTTATGATAGCATAGGGTGGACAATTAAAAGTGAACCTGACATGACGTGATACAAACTTCATTTACAAGAGGAGTCTTGACAGCTGCATGTGGGCTTAGCAGACTAAGCAACAGTTCTTTATTCTATTCTAAATGAATCAGAAAATGTTATCATCTTTGTGATTCATTAACCCCTGTGGATCCTTTGCCGTTGCAGGCTTGTGATTGGAGCACGGCAGGGTCTGGGGAGCGGTGTTTCCAGGGGAGCTCTCCCACTCACTAGCTCTCCTACACACATACTCTCCCTTCTTTTCAGTGGCTGAATGGGCTACTGACACACACACACACACACACACACACACACACACACACACACACACA
>CALSBZ010046818.1:107061-122906 GCA_943591055.1 Gobionotothen gibberifrons | reverse complement strand
GAGAGAGAGAGAGAGAGAGAGAGAGAGAGAGAGAGAGAGAGAGAGAGCACACCTTTATATATTTAATAGTTGTAACAAATAAAGTAAGAAATCAGTCCAATGTGTACTATATTGTATTTAAAAGGGGAGTGATTAGTAAAATATGCATAAATAGAAAGAAAAATGCTAACTAGGTAACATAAGATAAGAATACACAAGTTTAAATGATTTCTTATTGGTTGTGATCATATTCTAAAGATGTTTGGAGTATTGAAAAGTATACAGCTCCCTTTCATATGAGTGTTGAGAGCTGTATCCATACATTCATTTTGTGCTCAAAGTGCACCAGATTGATGGATTTAACTTCAACATTTAAAAATAAATCTTCCCGGGGGTGCAAGCCCCCGGACCCCCCTCGAGGAGATGAGGCCCACCCCCAAATAAAGCAGGTTAAAATAATTAAATTGCATACATTTTCTTTTAGTAAACACTGCAAACGGGTCCCACAGACCCAAACAGCACACAAAGGTTAAAGGTCAGCATATCATCATTTTAAAATGTGCTAAATATATACACTGCAAAAAGTAAAAGTAGCTCACGACTTGTTTTATTTTTTGAAAGTAGCTCTTACCCTAAAAAAGGTTGGAGACCCCTGCTTTAGATAAACAGCCACCAAGAACTTGTGTGCACACATACAGATCTTTTTTTGATGGTGCCTTCTTCAAACAAAATGAACTGTTGCCTAAACAAGAAAGCATTTCATTGATATTATGGTAAGGCTGGGCATTATGTCATTTTTTAAATATGTGCTGATGGAGTCCAGTCAGCAAATGCCGCCAGTGGAAAAGGGATTTACACAAAGTTGTAGTCCTTTTACTGAAAACTGATAACACATCTACAGTATAAGATGATAGATTAACAGTTTGAATAATAAGGAATTATGTTTAATGTGCCTTTCTTAAAACGTATTGTGCTTGTGTTGTCTTCTCAGACTGCCATGGCTGATTCGACGCCTGCAAGACTGAAAGTGATTTTGGGGGAGAACAACATCGAAAAACTGTCTCTTCCAAATGGCATACCGGAATCCTTGGATGACCTTCTCAGCAAGTTAAAGACTTTCTTTGGGTTAAAGGGCGACGTCAGACTGCAGCACATGGACCAGGACTTTGGCAACGACTTCTTCAATCTGAATTCCACCACTCAACTTCAGGATTTGGGAACAATCAAAGTGATCCACCAGCAAACAAATACACCTTTGAACATTGCCACTGGTACCACATCATCGTCTTCACTTGAGTGTGATGGCAATGTTTCGTTGGCATCAGATGACACAATAATCCTCTCATCCCCCGAATCTGTGTCCTCTCGAGCCAAACAGTGGCCAGCGGACTTTCCGATTCCTCAATTTTCATATGACACGGAGCTGCAGCTAGTGAAGGGGAATTCTGAGTTTAATGGAAGACACAAAATGTTGACTGTCAGCTCCCAAAGCAAGTCTGATATTCTGAATAGACTTGCAGAAACTATTTACGGATACAAGGCCTATCCAGATGATTCACATTTCTGCAGAGGCTCTTATCCAAAAGCATCCTTGTATGAAAGAACCTGGCTCATTCAATGGCTGCAATGGATGGAAACAGCGCCTGAAATATAAGATGGGAAACTACAGGACTCAGCTAAAATTGCAGGGGTGCCCAGAGCTGGTGGTACATTCCCTGAAATCTAAAGCTGCTACAGATGCTTTCCCTGCTAACAAGTCAAGAGGCCAAAGCGAGCTGAGGCTAACTTGTATCCATCCTTCCCCACTGGTGCCAATCTGGAAAGCCTGGAAAAAGAAAGACTAGAACTTCTGACAGACATCAGGATAAGGAACAATAATAGGGTCATCGCAGACAAAATGGCTCACACGTTCACCTACAGACGACCGGAGGTGGTAAACCAAGAGCCAGGAATCAAGGACTTCAAAGACAGGTGGCCGGCACTGTTCCAACAAAAAGAGGTCATAATCTAGTCCATCCATTTTGTAGTAAGCTTGTATCCATTAATCATAATATGGTGTGGTAAAGATTATGTTTAACAGTGTTTACTGACAGAATTTACATTTTTAGTTTGTTATACTTTTTGCCAGTCTGTAGGCATCCTTAGTTTAGTTTTTTTCTTCGAGCGTGTAAAACCAAAGAAAATACAAATGAAACAAAAGGTGATACACTACTATACAAATGAATGCAATAACTAAACGAAACATTTAATTAATAATTGAATAATCTGTAGTGTCATCAGTGGCGGCCGGTCCATAGGGGCGATAGGGGCGCCGCCCCACCTCTTCCCACATAAAAATAAAAAATAAATTAAAAAATATATGTATTTTTAAAAAAATATTTTATTTTTATTTTTATTTTTAATAAAAAAGGTAAATATTATATAATTTGTATCAGTAAAATGTATAATCTACAATAAAATCTTGTTTAAAATTGTGTTACGATGTCTAAAGTTACTGATAAGTCACATGTTTCCTGCCTGGCCTTGCCCATGTCTTACCATCATTACCCTCTCTCGCCTGGGCGCTAAGAAATCAGCCTTCATCCAGTGCAGCAGCAGCCACTAGCAGCTGACTGTTGCGAAACATAATTTCAGCCAATCAGCGTCGTCAAATCTGATTATCACCGGGCGCCAATGTCAGCGCCGGTCCAATCAGTGAGTAGTTTGGACAGTGACTCGTATCCGGGTGACGCACTAGACGCAGAGGATGGCTTCGTTCGTGTGCAGGTGGAGTCTCCGGACCTCGGTCCCCACTCCCCACCCAATTCCGTTCAAGAGCTAATCTCCAATCCTTTCGAAAGGAGAAGTTTGGGAGATAAACTGTTGCTTAAAGACCTTGGACCGGACCAACCCGATTTGTAGGCTATATATCGCAGCAAGCTCGTGAAAAAGACAACACGTATCAACGAGGCTTGTCACGTAGCTGGTACACCAGAAAGGCATGGCTAGCTGTGGCTAGCTGTTGTTTCCCATGCTTGCTCTTCAGCCGGGGACAGATACGATGTGCCCGTGGATCGCTTCCACTTGGAGCATATATCGCCAGCTACTGTTGATTTATTTAATGTATAAACTGCCCGTATTGTTCATGTAGAACAGTGTTCACGTAAGCCTGCACATTGATTTTATTTGTGTAACATTACGTAGCCTACAGTCCGACCGCGGCACTGTGTATCACATCATCAAACCTGTTAATGTACGCATTCAAACACTTTTTCTTTTACCAGCTGTATTCACCTTGCAGGTGAAGATGTGGCTTTTATCCTGGATAAAGTGTTTGAGTCATGAATGTTTAAAGTTTAACTTCTTCATATTTGACTAATATTATACTTGACTTTTCATTAAGTAGTATGACGCTGCGCTGCAGTTGAACTAGATTCGCAACTGCGCATGCGTGAGTGGCAATAACTCTCCTTACCAGCAGGCGGCGGTAGTGTGTATTCGTCATTCAAAACAGGCAACAACCGGAAAACAGAAGAACAGACTACGTGAGTCTGTTCTTCTTCTCTGTTTTCCAGTTGTTTTCTATTTGTTTATATCTGTGTGTTAGCTTCACCTTAGCATGTGTTCTTTGCAGGTGTGTTGAGGTTTGATTATGACTGATTTTAGTAAGTAAGGAAGTAACACGTGTCGGGGGAATGTTAGTAACTGTAGTGTGGTTAATGAATTATAAAAGTAGCGCGAGTCATAATTTAAGGTGTCATTTCTCCAAAAAAAAATTACTCACTATGTCAACAGCCCCACCAAAAATATTTTCCACCAGCCGCCACTGAGTGTCATTGTCTGATATCAATAAACAACAAAGCTTTAGCTAATTACACGTCCGAAAAGGGGTCGGAAGAAGTTTACACTCAAATGTTAATTGCATACAGACTAAATACAGTCCAATTGAATTTTTATGAATCTACTCACTGTCATTTTTGTATTATTCTTTCATAGATCAATGCAGAGTTCCAGAGGATAAGGACCATTCCTCTTGAGGAGAAGTTCATGGCCCAGTTGGACATTCACTCAAGTCAGCTAATCACAGTCATCCGTGCCAAAGGAGGATCAACACGTCAAGAGACTGCTGACATCATGGACATTTTTGACCAGGTAAATCTGCATTGTCAAATGAGTCCTTGCTAGCTAAAGGGATACATTTTGTGTATCCTTTTATAGATGCATGGGGAGGGCAACTGTTGTTTTATGAAACTCAGTAACTAGGAGTCTCCATTTCTTTCTAAATAAAGTGAAGGATTTTAGCTGTAAGAGTAAGGAAATCTGTCAATAGACATTTTGAAAAATAAAATTAACCAAAATAATGTTGTCCTAGACTGAAGACATTCATCTTCGGAGGGAGTGTGTCCTGAGAGCCCTCATTATCTTCCTGGGAGGAGATCCAGATGAGCTGATCAAGGAATATCTAGGAAGTTTGAACTGTAATTTGCATGTCAGCACAGCTTGTCAAAGGCACACGTGCTAATACATATTAGATTGATATTAATGCTGTAAAAGGGACATTTCTTTACTAAAATAACACCTGTCCGGTTTGATTATATTCATAATCTTGGACATTTGACATCATGTAAGTTTAAAGCACCTTTGTGGTTTTCCAACTCCTCATAGCACCACGTTCACATTCACCCACTGATGGCTACCATGCCACCTGCTCATCAGGAATAACTAAAGCATAGCATCGGAATTTGGGTTTAAGTCATTTTCCCAAGTATACCGCAAAACACAACATGTATATGTAAAAAGTAGTCCTAGCATGTTTTGAACACAAAACACAGAACAATGACATGGTGACATGATACGGAAGGAGGGGGAAGGACTGCAGGAGCCACCAGCAGACATCGGCATCATCATTGAGGGCGTGGAGGTGCTGAATGAACTGCCTTCAGTTGCCTCAGCTTGTGCCCTCCTTCTGGGTTTGCTATATGCACTCAACATAGCATATCCAAAACCCCTTCACTTCACTTTTGAAGTACTTCAGAAAATAATCATGCAGCTTGACCAACACAAGATGTCCGCCAAAGTGCAGAGTCTGTATGGCAGACTTCAAAGCTCAGAGTAACGACAAACAATACAATGTTTTCCTCCTCTGGGCCAAAACATGGCCTAGTGCTGTATTAGCACAACGGCGTCTTGACATCGGACATTGCACATGTAAAAGAAAATGTTGTGGGTGCGGTAGGTTTTTGTTTCACCATTTTAGTTTAGATTCCAAGAAACAGTTATGTATTCAGAAGAACAGAAACGTTGTTAATGTTTAAATATTTGTTTCTAATAGCTTTCATGCAGTGGTTTACTTAAGTAAAATATCTCGGTACTTCATGTATTTCACCATTGCTTCACTGTCCTGTTAATGTCAATAAGCACTACACTGAAGTTAATGTGTTTTTGGTTATCAGCCTGAAACAGAGAGGTGCAGTGATGACGTATTTCTGTAGGACGACCCTGAAGGAAGCTGCTGGTTCCCTTGACAAAAAGCAATGGGATTTCTCCAGAGGATTTTGGAATATTGTAAAAAAATAAGATCTGTGGAAAACGAACCTGTTTGATAAATGCACGTTTTGTTCAGCCGGACATGTGGAGATTAGCTGGCTGAACAAAACGTGCATTTATCAAACAGGTTCGTCACATCAACAAAAGGAGAGAAAAAATTTGCAAAGGGACAATCCAGAAGTTAACAGAGTTGTCTTAAAGACTGGATAAAGCGTTATATAAGTACAGTCCATTTACCACTCATCAATTTAATTGGATACACCAAACAGAACAGTTTCGTAACCTCAAACTAAGTCTCACTGACACTGAAGCAGTTCTACACATTGATTGTTCATGTAAGATGAGTACTGAAATACAGGCCTACCATTTTGGAGGCAACAGAAAGCAAGCCACATTACACCCTGCTGTACTCTACACAGTCAAAGGCACTAAGTCATATGCCACACTGTGTCGGACAGCCTCCGCCATGATGAGCGGGCAGTGTGGGCCCACCTGGAGCCCATACTGAAAGAGCTTCGGGCAACCTGCCCCCAGATTACAGTTCTGCATTTAATAATAATCAGTGATGGGCCCTGAACACAGTACAGGAACAAAGCAAACGTTTACCTCCTCAGCACTGTTCCCTTCCTTTCTAATTTCAAGTTACATAGAACTACTCTGCAAAGTCCCATGGAAAGGGAGCCCCAGATGGTATTGGTGGTGCGGTTAAGAGAGATGCAGACCTGTATGTCCAAAGAGGGGGCGACCTACAGACTCCACTGGATGTTTATGAGATGCTTGCAAACAAAACTGGCTCAGCTATTACCTTCCATTGGATAAGCGAATACATCATTGAAAAATATGATGAGCTGATTCCAGGCTGATTAGCAACAGTGAAGGGCACTTTAAAGATTCACCAGGTTTTGTCTGGAGAAGCTGGTCAAATAAGTCACAGGCAGGTTTCATGATTTTGCACACATGCAGACATGAAGCCATGCTCATGGTACCAGCCACAACTGGTAGACACGAGGAACACCGAGAGCCACTCTAAGGATTTAGTAAGCACTCCTAATCCACCAAGGAAGCACGCCAGTGGAAAAGACCTCGTGGAAAGTTTGTGATTGTTACCTATGATGAACTTCCCTATATAGGTCAGGTCCTTGAGGTTGTGGAAGAAGAGGTCCAGGTTAGCTGCATGCGGCAGTCAGGTGAAAATAATGTATTCATGTGGCCACAAATTCTTGACATCATTTTCTACGATAGGAAAGATGTTCAATCTATCAATTTAACATTTCTTTGTGACGTTTGTACATAAAAGTTGTATTAATTCATGTTTTCTTCCGATAAATTCCCTAATCCCCTTCATGTCATACCAAAAAGTTGATGGACCCTTCTTTCATGCTGAGGACCAAACCCACTGCCATGACAACAGGAGGTTTTTACTTTATTGGCATGCTGTTGAAGTGTATATCTGTTGTCTGTCTGTCCTGCAATACAGTAAGATCAATATTGAAAGATTACATTTTCAGGCATAAATTGAATTTTCCAAACGTATTCTAAATTTATAAATTAAATCATTCATTTAGTGGCATTGACCACAAAACAAATGTATTGCAGGTTTTGCTTTTTTGTTAAATTTTAGGCAGCAACAAAAAGGCAAAAACCACTGGTATGGACTGTCATTTGAGACGGGGTTCGACTCCCTGTGGTGGTTTGATCTATTGTTGTGGTGTAGACAGTTCATTAAAGATCTAACTGCACAGTCCAATAATCCCTAATTGTTGACATCATGTGTTTTTAAGTCCTCTAGGATCAACAAACGACATATCGCTAACTGGTTGATGCAGCACGACGCACCATGTCCATTTCGCCATGCGTAATGGAGCATCACATTTCCAGGGAATATAGCATTTAAAAAAATGAATATTCTCCATCAGGGAACGAAGGTAGGCTTACTTAGGCTACCTGTCGTTTATAAAAAAGTAGAGACTAAGTCTCACTTGTTAAAAAAACGATCAAGAGAGGGGGGAAAAAGGGCAGCTCTCTAAGTGCCGACAGGCAGGAGAGAGGGCACGCAGTTGAGTCCCCGACCTTACTCACTCTGACAGGACACTCAGTGTGTCAGAGAGGAATGGGAGACCTCCCTCAAATACAAGAACAAGAGGAAGACCAAGATCCACTGTCATTCCTCTGTGCAACGCCGTAGAGGAGGAAAATCCTCTGGTGCCGTGCGCTCTGATGTTCTCCAGGGGATCCACCCCAGAGGAGACATACGCCTGTGACACAGCCTCACACAGCCAGTGTGACAGGCGTTTGTGCAGACAGAGGCTGCCCTACTGAGCGCTCTCTGTAATGCACAACTGGGAGCTGCGTGACGCAGCCGTGCGTAATATAGCATGACAGCGCACGCATGGGACAGAGGAGATGAGATGTGGCTTCTTCCTCTGATGTGTGAGGAGGGGGAAAGAAGCCATCCAAAGTTATCACTCTTGATCTAAAAGAGCTTGTGATCACCTTTGGCATAAGAGCCGGGTTAGGGCGCAAAACAGCTGAGCTGCCATCTCCTTGGATCTGGAGACATGACGGCCACGGAGCCACAGAGAGAGCAGACCAATCACTCACCCTTTTAGCTGATGTCAGAGCCAAGAGCAGAGCTACTTTGTCTGACAAAAACTTCAGGGGAACCTGATCTAAAGGTTCAAATGGAGCTTTACTCAGTGCGCGTAACACTAAAGCCACAACCCATTGAGGCGCCAAAGCGTGTGACACAGGTCTGAGTCTCTGTGCTCCCCATACCGTTTTGTCAGAGGGTGACTAAACACCGTGCTGACACAAAACCTACGTGGCAATATGAAATGGCATTAGCATATGTTTTGACCGTGCTATAAGCCAATTCCTGTCCAGCAAACAGCTGGAGGAACGACAGCACGAGGCAGGGGGCCCGTAACAGGGTCCAGGCTTTTCCCTACACACCAAACGGAACATTGCCCATTTGGCTGTGTAGGATGTGTGTTCAGCAGCTGCGCTGATCGTACACCTCCCTGGCGATTTATGTCGGCCTCCGCTGCTTTGTTGACTGTTCGAATCAACACATATTGATTGTACAGCAACAGGGCGAAGTGCTGGATTACTTTCCATGGAGAGAAAATCCCAGCACGCTTATATGGAGAGACATGTGAGCCTGCCACTGTCCCTACACTGCCTGCGACATGCACGTTCCTCAGCCTGCGAGAGATGCGTCTGTGAACACTGCTCGGTGTGTGACGTCACTCTGCTCAGGAGCCCCCCCACTGACGTGGAGACTTTTCCAGTAGGTTAAATCCAAACCCAGGGAAGGAGGAATGTACACCATGCGTCTCCTCTTACGCACGGGGTCGATTCGCAGGCGAATAAAGCACCTCTGGAAGTCTCCTCACTGTGAAGGAGACCCAGGGGGATCACCACGTGACCAGCTGATATCATGCCTAACAGCTGCATCACGGAGAGGGCTGTCACCGCCCCGCGGGGTGTGACGCGCCGGAGGAGAGCTGTCCGAGCTGCCTAAAACCCAATAGGTTTTAAAGACAGCCGGTTTATGCAGCGAGCCATGCTGCCTATAACCAACAGGTTAGGGGCAGCCGGCTTAACCGGTGAGCCTTGCTGCTTATTATTATCCATCTGTCCATCGAACACACGCGTCGCCCCTCTGAGTAATACACTGAGAGCGCGTGACATGCTCTGGATGTGCTGTGGTTGTCATGGTGATGAGCCACGTCAGAGCCCTCGCCGCCGTTGCCCGTGAAGCAACCCAAGAGGGGCCCGGTCCGAAAAGGCTGCGAAGGGGCCTCCACACACTGCATCTCACACCGGCTCTCATCCTGTCTCTGTTTAGGAGAAAGGCTCGTAAACTAGACATTGAGGCGCGTTCACGCTCAAACATGCTGAGGAATGAGCGGAGGTGTGTGCAGTGCTATTCACACAGTCCGTAATAACAGCCCTGGGCTCATTACGACCGTGTGTAGGCACATCTGAGACAGAGGAAAAACCGTGCTGCCTGCTAACCAACAGGTTAACAGCTGCACTGGAGGAGAGCTGTCACTTTCTCCATTCTCTGCTGTGAGAGTCGCGCTCTCATGCGGGTTGAGTTCAATTCCACTCCCGGTTAAATGTCTGGGAGGGAAGAGGACAGCTCTTCTTCCAGTTGATAATGAAACCCAGGCTTGACAGATGAGATACGAGCTGTATCGTCTGAAAAACCGCTTCCTCCCTGGAGCGAGCCAGCCACAGCCGGTCGTCCAGGTAAAATAACACTCTCATCCCCATTCTGAGTTGCTGCTCCAACCGTCTCCACCCACTTTAAAAAAAGGGCGTGGAGCCAGGAATGAGAAACGCAGGAATTTGCTGTGTTTCGGGATGATGGTTATGTGGAGGTAAGCATCCTTCAGGACTATGGATGTGAACCTCCCTGGTAAACACCCTCCAGCACCTGTTTGATCGTCAGCATGGGAAAAGGCCTATTCCCTTGTTGGACACTGACAGATCGAGGATGGGTCTCATTCCCCCCGCCCCGTCTCCTTCGGGACCAGAAAATAGCGGGAGTAAATAAACCCGATTTTCTTCCCCTTGAGGAACCCTGGGAAAAGGCTTTCTTTAACCAGAGTTCCTGCCGCTCTGCACGGAGCGCGAGACACTGTTCCTGGGATGACAGTACCTCCTGTATCCCGTAGAACTGCGGGGGGGTGAGGCGAACTGCAGAGACTACCCTCTGCACCTCCGCCTGTTCATCCATCTGTCCATCAGACACACGCGCCGCCACCCTGAGTACCATACAGTACTCTGATAGGGCTGCGTGTACATTCTCTGGATGTGCTGTGGTTGGTGACAAACCACACCAGAGCCCTCCACACACTGCATTTCACACAGGCTCTCATTATGTCGTTGTTTAGGAGAATACTCGTAAACCGCGCGTTCACGCTCAACACCACTAAGGGATGAGCGGAGGTGTGTGCAGTGCTGTCTGCACGATGCGTAATACTGGCCCTCCGTGGGCTTATTACGACCGTGGTAGGAGGTGTCTGAGACAGAGGAAAAATCCATGCTGCCTATATACCCAAAAAGTTTAAGGTAGACGGATTTGAATAGCAAGCCCTGCTGTTTTTATTAACCGATAAGTAAAAAAAAAACAGCCGGCTTAGGCAGCGAGCCATGCTGCCAAGTAACCACTAGGCTATTGGCAGTCGGCTTAACCGGGGAGCCTTGCTGCATAATAACTTCCCTCTGTCCATCTAACACACGCGCTGTCACTCAACGCGCGAACCTGCTCTGGATGTGCTGTGGTTGTCATGGTGACGAGCCACGCCAGAGCCCTCCAGACGTTGCATTTCACACAGGCTCTCCTTATGTCGCGTTTAGGAGAAGGCTCGTAAACCGGACATTAAGGTGCGTTCACGCTCCACACCCCTGAGGGATGAGCGGGAGTGCACAACACCTGGGGAGTGAGAGCCGCGTTTGCGTGCTCCAATCCCCGGCAGGGCTCACCGTGAGCTCCGGTCGTAACTCATATGTCGGGTTGACACCGGGCCCCCGCCCTGTCTCCCCCGTCCGGAGGAGAGGGAGGCTGGGCCCAGGGAAACCACTAGGAATGCTTTGCTTTCTAGTAAACAGCTCTGAAAAGAGCTTGTGCCTGACAGTGCTTCTGCAACGGAGTGCTGAAGAAAAGTGGGAGTAGATTGTGGGGCCTACTTCCTATTTATACGGAAGTGAGCCCGGCGGTGGGGCCCACGTCATAGGTGGGCGTGGATTAAGTCTGTCAGTGCTGCACACGTGCAGTGGGATTACCCAATAGCGATAGCCTTAGAGGGCGAAGCCTTATACGATATAGAACGCCAACCTCCGTTTCCGGGTCACTGCCGGAGGACCTGGGAGTCTGGGACGCAAACATTATAGAAAAGACAAACGGCTCATTTCAGAGGACTCACGCACTTCTGCTTGACGCCGGGACAACCGGCGACCCTCCCAGGCAGGGGCATGGACGCGAGGGCCCGGTCATCACTGCGCACACTTCTGTGACCGCAGTTTTAATCATGTTTGTTTTTCTTTCTATTTTGGACTGTACGTCCTTGTAACTTAGTTTTTTCAGCGTTTATGGCTGTGAATAAAAGCACTGGTATACTTTTTTTTTTACTCTAGCCATCTTATTAATTCCTTAGTTAACCTGTTAAGCCCGAGAGCCCCCGGTATAGACGGCCTCCTGCAACATCTTGCAGGAAACAGTGTCTGAGGGCATGTTCATTTAATAAACTATGAATGTTGTATATCCATGTAACGGAAAGAAACTCATCTAACTGATCATTTAAAAAAAAATTGTTTTTAAAAACCCACAATGCTAATGCTGAGCCTCTGAATTAACAACGAGCGAAAAATGCTAATAGATGACTGCACCGAAATTCACTCACTAAACCTTATTATCTATCTTTGCTGCACATCTCAACCCATCGTTTCACATCGTGAGGTGACACAGAATCGAGGGGTACCCTTCATTATCACTCAATTATACGAACTCTCGGAGATAATAACAAGAACACACATCAAAACATGTGGCGCTAGCTAGCTAAAAACGGCAAAATGGCTCACCTTGGTCGTTGTCTGATCAAAAGTGGTCTTCAATGGCATTAAAACGATAAAAACGATAGTGTAGTTAATCCATAGGTTAATCCAATGTGTCTGTGTCCCTTTGAATGATTTCTGATAATCTATGAGCAATAAATCTGCTTTTCCGTTTCTGGAAGCCAGAGCGAGAGATAGGTTCACTCTGAATCAAAACTGCGTCCGCGAAGCCCCCACCTTTTTGTCTTACCATGTGTGTGTGTGTGGGGAGATTCCCCTTCGATTTTCTTTTCATCATGAGAATGTTTTATTCTATTTATAAAAATCTAAACTAGATACAAATGAATCGTAAGGAAGTGTATCATTATGTTTTCTATGATTCAAAGTTTAACTACTACTTTGTTCCTTGCGGGGCAAAGTAGAACTTTTTTATATATATATATATATATATATTAATGCTGTAAAAATGATCGCGTTAACGGTGGTAATTATTTTTTTGAATCAATTGCGTTAAAATATTTAACGCATTTAACGCATGCGCATAATGGCCCGCCCCATACATCCCACCGGTGGCAGCGCCAGGGTATGGCTGGGGTAGGCTACAGCCATACCAAGAAATGGCTTAGCCCCACCATGAAAATGATGTTAAAGTAAGCTAAATAAAGTCCTCCAACTCGTGCGGAGTAAATTGCACAGACAGCAGTTAGTAAGATTGATTTCAGTAGCCACTTGTCTGGAAATACCGAAGACTAGAAACGGTTTTGAAAACTTTTGTCACGTAGTGATCGTCTTCTCAATAGAACATCTTTGATAATGTCTCCTGGCCAATCAGAATCAAGATAAGGGCGTGGTGTTGTTGCAGGAAGTCCCGACGGAGAATACTTTTGCTGTAGTACATCTCTATATACATCGATACAACATTACGTGTTGATAGAAATCAACACGTAATGAAATAAGACCCCACGGTTTGATGATTGATAGGTGTGTGGGCTGTCTTTCATTTTGACACACAGAACAATGTTATAATAAACATATATACTTACTGTATGCAGAGTTGGGTGTAACGCGTTACTGTAATAATATTACTTTTGTCGGTAACGGAGTAGTGTAACGCGCTACTTTTATAATTCAGTAATCACACTACAGTTACTAACATTGCCCCGACACACGTTACTTTGTTACTTACTAAAATCAGTCATAATCACACTGACAGACAAGAGGGGTTTCCGCCGCAGGTTTAAATGTACGTAATCTGCGAGACTTGCGCGTCCACATCTCCGCGTGCAGTGCTGCATAAACATGGCTGAGTCAGCTATAACTTTCGAGGGGTGGAGGTATGCCCATTATTTTGAGTTGGTCCGAAGAATAGACAGGAATGTGACGGTGAGGTGCAAACTGTGTCCAGGCAAGAAGCTGTTATCCACTGCTGTAAACACCACGTCAAACCTCAACACCTGCAAAGAACGCACAGCTATTTGTTGTTTGTTTGTATCACGTAGTCTGTATAGTAGTCTATATATATATACACATATGTATATATATATATATATATATATATATATATATACAGTGCAATAAGCTTCTTAGTGCAATAAGAAGCTACAGGGACGTTAATCTAACGTCGGTAATATTAACTTTATTTAATACAACATTTACGGTACAAGATTTAATCATACAGCCTATGTAGTATAATATTTTACAAAATGATGATTAATTAAACATGTGCAATATATCCATTATTACAGCTCCGTGGGATGGCAGTAAGACGATATAGGTCCGTTGTTATTGTGCATCCATGGGTAAAGATAAACGCAATGCATGTAGTGCTGAACACGTAACATGAAGGTGCCGGGCGGCGCGGTCCCGTGGGTTAGATGCACGTTCATAATGCAGAGGGAAATAACTCTCAGAATAACGTTATTAGCACATTTCTACAACTTGAGGAACGAATGTTTTTAATAAGGGCTATACAAGTGTTCATACTGCGTAGTTTATTTAGTTTAAAAAAAATTATCCAACGATTTACAGACCATTCTTTCCCCATGTAAGCAGTGTAAGAAAAAGTTTTTAGAGAGTACTTGTCCATGGACTCCGAATACATTTTTCACTTGTCCAGAAAAATCGATCGGCATCGTATTTTACATTTCCCCACGTTTTTTACGGTAAGATTTGACTGCATCACACATAGGGTTGGGTATCGGTTGGATTTTAACGATTCCGGTTATACTTTTTGATTCCGGTAACTTTCGGTTCTCGATTCCGGTTCTTTGAGAGGGTAAAAATAAGTCCCATGACAAACTGGGAGAAAAATATATTCATGAAAACATTAAGTCAAATCTTTATTCCTATTTACAAATCACTTCATAATGTTTAATTTCTTACGGTTATTGAATACAATTATTTAAAAATAATCTCTGCATTGTTTAGTTAGTTCTAAGCAGTGCAGTTTCAGAATGTACAATGGGCCCAGTCTCCTCTGAGTTACACTGCAACCTGCCTGAGAGACAGAGTCCACCCACACATGCTGTCCATCACATGTCCTGCACATGCTGCAGCTGCCCAGCTGCTCACTGTTTGTAAAAGTAAATAAATAGTATTTTCATTTCAATAATTTACTTTCTTTACCCTGCTTCATAAACAATACTGACATCCCTCTGCTCCTCCGAGTCTGGGGGTCCGGGGATGTGAGGACAGCGCGAGGACACAGACAGGGAGGCTGCTTTACTTCATAAAGGAAATGGCGTCAATATTAACAACATGAGCTAAATGTGTCACAATTGAACGGAAGACCAAAGTGCAACACACGGAAAACCAGGGATCGTTGATAACCAGCTTTATTGTAAGCAAAAGACTGGTTGTATACAACACGGCAGATAGAAGGCAAGATGGGAGTCGCAGGTACCAACCGGTCAGGGAGCAGGCAAGGCAGAATAATCCGAGTTCAGGCAGGGTCAGGAAACAGACGAGACAGGATGGTCTGGGACAGGCAGGGTCGAAACCGGGAGAGCAATCTGGAGGTAATACGGGAAAGACTGGCATAATGCAAAGTACGATCTGGCAACGGGTGTGTGTCTGGTGAGGGTTTAAATACTGGCAGAGAAGCTAATGGGTGCAGAAGAGAAAGAGAGTGAGACAGGGTGTGGCTAACAGGTGAGACAGGTGAATGGAAAACTACTGGTGAATGATGGAGCAGACTGTGACAAAATGCTTAATAACCTTCATTACGTGTTAGAGAAAGAACATAAGAAAGTTTGACAAAGATGAGGCTGTTAAACGGGCAGCGGGTCCGCTGTGGAGAGAGAGAGAGAGAGAGACGCTGAGCTGCACCGTGCACGGACAATTTGTGAATGACTTCTGCCTTTTGTACTGAAACTGAATTTATCAATAATTTGTCAATAAATGAGGGTGAAAAACCTCACTTGTCCGCCGGACAAGTCAATTGAATGATCCACTTGTCCGATATTGTAAAGCACACGTCCCGGACGATAGTAAAAACAGCCTGAAAGGAGCCGGACATGAAGAGTTTCAGAATACTTTTGTATCCACAGATTCAGTTTCATTAGGAGAGCACCACATCCTTTGGTTGCTCCTTTGACAGGATTCTTTGGTTTATAAACAGTGAGCGTTTCTAGGGGATGTACACACTATCCAAGCAGTTTAGCGAATGCCATCCAACAACACCACCTGCAGGAAGTAAAATCAGAGTGGCGATGTTGCAAACAAAACTAGGGTCCTAGTATTGCGGTCCTAGTATTGCGGTCCTAGTATTGCGGTCC
>CALSBZ010046818.1:59343-70716 GCA_943591055.1 Gobionotothen gibberifrons | reverse complement strand
ATATATATATATATATATATGTGACAGTTGTTATTAATAAACAAGAATACAGTTTGAAAGGGGAGTGATTTGTAAAATATCCATAAAGAAAAAGAAATCTGCTTACAGTTCTGTTTCATCTGGGTGCTGAAAGATGTATCCATAGATCTCCTCATGTTGCTCTCAAAGTGCACCAGATTGATGCTTTCAACTTCAATATTTAAAAAAAAAGTCTTCCAGGGAGAGCATGCCCCCGGACCCCCCTAGAGGAGGTTAGGTCCCCCCCCCCCCACACTTAAATCATGTTCACATGGATAGGAAACTAAATACATTTGCACACATCTAGTGTCCATATCTTTCTGTTGTGGTGGTCATGCCACACCGTGCACGTGCATGCATACGTGAGTCATGGTGAGATATCTGGATTAAGAGGCTGCTTTTTCTTTGCACAGCATGAGAGAAAGGCCAAATGAATGGGCTGTGATTTTAGTATTTTTAGGCAGAGGTCAATAACTTGTACGGCCCTCGGAGGATGTTGAAAAACTTGAAACGGCCCATGAGAGGAAAAAGGTTCCCCACCCCTGATCTATAGGCATGGCTTTACATTCATCTCCTCTTCTGTGGAGCTGGCACAGGCAATAAGACTTATGAAGACATCAGCTATTCGGCTCTCTGTCAAACTGTATGCACATGAAACTCAGTGTGAGGAGAAGAAGAATGAAGACATCAATCATGATTTGGTTTGTGAAGGTCCATGAAGATTAAACAGCGGGAACAGATTATACTGAGTGTGTGTGTGCTAGGTTTACTGGGCTCTCATTTACCTGTTACGTTAAAAGCAACAACAGGGAAGTTTACAGTGCATATCATAGCATTCACATGCTTCACATTTGAATGTCACTATGTGTTTGGAAATGTCAGTAAGGCTGAGCTTTGCATACTGATGAGCATGCTTCGGCAGAATACAGTATATGCTTACTTAGCTCCACGCCAAGAAAGCTCATTTCACTCTAAAGATTAAGGCAACAATTTGCATCTTAATCCCCCGTAACATGCAGTCAGAAGGACACGAGCAGTGGAACAGTGAGCGGGTCAGGGGTCTTCAAATGCTTAGAAAGTGCTTACATGGCTTGTTTGAATATGAATTGCTCTTTGCGGAAGTTTTGATAATAAATTGGAATATTCTTTGTTTCCTATCAACCAAAGCACGGCCCTCTCATATCTGACCAGAATAAAGAAAGCATCAACGGAGAGCTTAAGATAACATGTCTTATAGTTTCCACCAATATGTGAAAAATAACGCCTTCCAGGAATGCTTTTGTCCAGGAAATTAAATGTACAAATACAGAAGTGTTTGACAGCACATGAGGAGTTATTTTCCAAAACGCTATATATCCATTTTAATAGTTTTCAGGAAAATTACATTTTTTACCTAGACCCACACATTTTGAAAAGAACTCCTCACATGTTCTGCATGCTGTAGGAATCAAAGCAGCGTGAACAAAGAGAGCAATCAAACCCCCAGGGACATACAGAAGGGAAGCAGCAGGCCCTAATCAATGGGATATTTAAATACATTATTTGAAGAGACAGGCCTACACAAACATATGGCATTGTATCATTCACGTGTATACGTATGGATTAATAAGCTGACAGCAAGAGGCTGAAGACGTGGAAAGAGGAAACAACAAGAAGGTTATTAGCATGTAGCAACAAGGCTGACGTCTCTGGTGAGTCCATCTTTTAATTTATGGGTTTTTCATTAGTTTAAAATTAGGGATTCAACCATTGTATTTTGGCTTACGGATGCCAAAATCAATCGCATTCATTTGTCATTGCACGCCGCTCGAAATTGTCGCAGGGGACAATGTGAAAAGCTCCAATTATTTCCACTTTGACCTCGTTATTCAACTTTCGACGCGGAGCCAATCAGATGACAGCTGTATGTAGCGGTGCAAGCTAGCAGGGGTATTGGATGGTATTGGCAGATACTCAAGGTTGCATTTGCCGTGTTCAACATGAAGAAGTTGAGGTTTTGTTTTGTCAAAAAATCTATGAAATCCATCAAAATATGTGCATCTTTATGTTTTTAAACTCTCTGACCCACTGACCTTTCAACGTGCAACCAATCAGATGACAGCTGTATGTAGCGGTGCAAACAAGCAGGGGTAACCAAATTAAATTAAAAACATTGACTTTCATGTGAATGCAGCTTTAGTGTTGAGTTATATTTAACCAAGAATTATAATTCCTTTGTGATGTAAATACTGTTGTGTCCCCTTAAGCCTAAAACGTTTCAATTTCTGGATATCTAAACAATAAGACTGGAGACAGGAGCGTACGATTTTGAGTGTTGAAGTCAATGGAGAGAGAAAGATTATCTTTCGATCCCGTTTGAATTGTGCCACGAATTACACATATGATGTTTGTTAATTTAAATAATAATTTCCATGTCAAAAAAGTCACAGTTTGTCGTAAAACTGTTGAAATATAAGACTATGAAAAATACGCAACTAGAAAGACTACAAATCCCAGAGTCGCGGTCCCGCATGCTGGCTCTTAGGAACCGACTAACTCCCCTTGTGTGTATGTACAGCTCTCAACATGCCCAGACTTGGAGTGATGTTCACCTCTTTTAATACTTTTCACCTCATTCTGAAAGAAAGAAGTGAAATGTGCCAACGTGACGGCCGTCTTGGTGTGTGGTGCGAGACGGGAGATGTAGTTCATTGAGCGCTTCACACAAACAAAAGTGTTACTTCACTTTTTCTTTTTTTTTGACTTGCAAAATTATCTTTTAAATTGACAAACATCATATGTGTAATTCGTGGCACAATTCAAACAGGATCAAAAGATAATCTTTCTCTCTCCATTGACTTCAATGCATAACTTTTCAGAAATAAGGTCCCATGGAGGTCCACCGGAAGGGGAGGGACTTCGCCTCTCTATTTTCCATATCTCTTATATAAAATAAATAGATACAATCACTAATCCCAGGTTCTGATGGGTTGGATACGAAACGAAGGGAATAGTCATAGCAGAGTTTTAGCTTGCAATAGATATGTAGCAAAAGCCAGGCGCAGACACAAGGCTCAGGCCTTGAGCAGCGTGTGAGCTCCTCTCCTACGCATAACTGGGAATCGACATAATGGAGGATTCCACTATCTATCCTAGCAAACTTTAGCAAAACAAATTACGTAGGGTAGCGACTAGGGAGGGACCTTCACCGGCCGGCCGAATGCTGATTGGAATTTGTGTTGCCAAGAGACTCTATCTAAGTCTGTGCACCAACCAGGGAGACCAAAGTCTAAACCACGGTTCTCCCCATCTAGTCTCAACCAATCATACATTTACGGGCAGAGCCCTGAATAATACAAATGTATTGTCGCACGAGGTTCGGGCTTTTTCCGGAAATAGAGTGACAGATTACAGCTTTGCTGCCTGTGATTTCTGTGACCTGATAGAATCCTTGGCCAAGTGATATATATATATATATATATATTTTGCTCTCTTTTAATAAATAGTTGAACTTAGAAGTTGTTTGTCTTTCCTGGAATAAAAGAACAGGACACCTCAGACGTAAGCCTGAAGTATTGGTTCTTGCCGGGCAGCCGAGTGGGCTAAGAACCGGTTTTCGGTACTGAGAGCCGGCTCCGCTTGTGGAGTCTATTTTTGTATAACATTAGAAAGACTGATTCTTATTATTACATTATAAGCTTATTGTGCTCATTTTATGTTGCTATGATTTTGGAATAAATAGAAAAAATCACCAATCCCAACATTTGATGGGTTAGATAGTGTTAGAAATTAAAATCAATGTTGATATGGCGTAATTTGAATGAAATACACTATTTAATTTAAATCAGTTTTATTCTGAAAAAAAGGAAGTTCACACTATTAACTTAACACTTTTATTCTGATCCGGTTAGCATTAGCATGTGGCGAAATGCTACGTTTTCAAACCGTGAATCGAAGGTGAAATGACATGTGATGTTGTACACTGAGCACACTGGGATTAGCACTCATTTATTGACGCTGAATAACGTTTATTAGGGAATGTTTAACCTGTTAGACCCCAAGCCTGTTTTTCATGTTTCAGGCTTGAAAATGACATTCCCAGAACAAATGACCATATCTTCTAAAAGGGTTAAATTAATAATCTTTTTTCTCAAAGTAATGATAAACCTGTGAGTTGGATGTAGAAGAGTCAGAATCAATGTAGATGTTTTTATTTTAAAGAAAATTCAGATTGAACATGGTAAAAAACTGTAAATTATAGTGTCCGTCCAAAAAATATGTTGTACTTATAGTGAAAACTAACCTTGGATGATGGGTTAGTAGACTAAAAGCTTTAGGAATCCAAAGTACAACATATAAGTACCCTGTATCAAGATTGATGCAAAACAAGTGATATTTCACCTTTTTAGAGACATTTAGAAAAAGAAAACCTCTTTTGGGGTCATTTGGGTGGATTTGACCTATCTCTGGCCCCCCTTGCTCGATTTTGACATGGGACATCTCTTTCTGACCGTCAGAGCCAATGGAATCGAGGGGAAGTCCCACATAGTCCTTATTTGGTGATGTGTGTGTGTTAGACTGCAGTCAAAGCATTGGAGCAGCAGCAGCAGGTGGCTACCATTAGCAGCTAACTTTTGGTCTCCGGTTTTGCCATCAATATGGAATTATGGACTATAAATGAAAAAAATGATTTTGCACATACTTTCTCAACCTATGGATTAACCGATGCAGCAGCGTTTTTTCTCGTTTGAATGCCATTGAACACTCTAATGATCAGATTGACAGCTACGGTGAAACGATCTCCGGTAAAAAGCTCCCTGAAGGTACGTGTTGTGATATCTGTGTTTGCTTCCCCTGTTGTGAGTTTGTATCGTTCAGTGTTGAGGCTGGCACCGTTAGATTCTGTGTCTTTATGATCATAAACGATGTGCTGGATGTGCAGAGCTAGGATAAGTAATAAGGGAGCTTGGAGTGATTTTCGGTGCGGTAATAGGTTAGGATGTTTCGCTCGGGGCTAATTCAGAGGGTCAGTGTATGGTATGTGAGTTTTTCCCCGTTATATGGATATAAAATATTCATAGTTTATTAAATATTAAGGTTCCTTAGACGTTGTTTCATGCAAATGACGCGATTTCGGGCACGGGTCCGTGGGGCTTAAGAGGTTAAATAACCACAGACACCAGAATTATGTAATTTAGCAACAGAAAAAGGCAGGAATTGCATTGGACCCGCCCCCCGACGACGCCGGCCAATAGGAGAAGACCTCAGATGACAACAGGAAGAGCAAGCCAAGAATTGATTTCTTGACCCGCGGACCTGGACTGACTGGTCACATGAGGAGAGAGCCTCCACTCGCACATTTCATTTGTACACCACCTCATCTTTTGTGTAATTAAATGCCGTTAACTTTTATAAGCTTCCCGTGACTCTTTTCAGTCTCTCCTGCTCTCAGGGTTCAAGAACTGCTAACATCAGGAAACGAAGGGAAAAGTCACAGAAGAAAGTTTTTAGCTTGCAATACTAAAGTAGCAAGGTCAAGTGCAGACACTGGAAGAATACAAAGAGGTAGTCAGAACAGGGCATCGCTCCGGCCTTGAGGTGTATGTGAGCTTCGCTCCCACGCATAGCTAGGAACCAGTATAATGAAGGTTTTCCACTATATCTGTAGAGACTTTAGCGAAAAAAAAAATCAATAGGATAGCGGATAGAGTAGGGAGGGACTTCGCCGGCCGGCCGAATGCTGATTAGAAGGTCGCGTTGCCAAGACACTCTGTCTAAGTCTAAGTCTGTTCACCAACAGACAGAGCCAAAGTCTAAACCAAGGTTACTCTCCATCTAGTCTCAACCAATCATAAATGTACGGGCAACGCCCTGTGTAATACAATGTATTGTCGCACGAGGGTCGGGGCTCTTTGCGGATATAGTGGTTACAGATTACAGCTTTGCTGCCTGTGGTTTCTGTGACGTGACGGAGGCCTTGGCCAAGTGAATATATATCTTTTGCTCTCTTAAACTTTAGAAGTTGTTTGTTGCGGTGGAAACAGGAAGAACCAGAGCTTAATCAGGCCCTGGAACTGGTTTGGTGGAAAAGGGGCATTTCTGACTCTTGAGAGGAACTTTCTGATCATGTAACCATTAACCGTCTTATTTATTCCAATGTACGTCTTATCATAGCATATTTGGAAGTCGGATTTGTTTGACTTTTCAAAGTACAAAGTAAGATTAGAGTTATGGCTGTTTGATTTGCTCTACCACTGAATCCATCTTGTCTACATACGGTTCATTCAAGGTACAACCGGTACGTCGCCAAGTGCAAGGGCATTAAACCGAGAGGACAATTGGACTTGCTGTAATCTCTGTGTCCAGGAGATAGACAGCAGTAAGCAGAGTGACCGCTCTGAGAGAGGAGGGGATTACTGATTAGTGTGTGTGTGTGTGTGTGTGTGTGTGAGAGAGAGACGTTTTATCTCTGTGCTGAGAATGTTAGAATGCAGTAACTCACAACAGGATATGAATGAACGTGAATTATAACAGCTAACATAATTGTAGCAACTATAATCGGTTGTTGTTTATGGTGAAAAGTCAATACGATTAAAATGGCACTTAGTTGATTATGGAAGAAGAGAAAAGAGGCACAGCAGGCTATGAGATCCGGTTTCTTTCAGAAGCCAGTGGAATAGAAACTAAATAGTAACTAAAGCACCATCTGGAGTGTAATTCACAAGGCCTTTATCTATGTCTGAGTGCCTACATTCATATACATGATGTGTATGTAATTGAAGATCAGGATTATTTAGGTGCCAATAAAGGTTATTGTATCAGAAAGGTTCTTAATTGATGACGAAACAGGAGTGAAAGTTGTAGTAGATGACCAGAACCAGTTGAAACACAAGCAAGTAGCGGGCCAATAATGTAACATAACCATAGTAATATAAGGTAGTACATTTGTTGGCATGAAGACAGTTCGTAAATTACGGAAAACATTCTCTTGGGACCAATGTTAACTCATTTATTTGTATAAGCTATAATATGCTATGAAACAGACCCCTGCTTGTTTTATGGTGGCTAAAAATGAAACATTAAACTTTGACGCTCTACAAACCCCTATAACAAAACAAATTCACAAGCATGGCTGCCTATAGTGGCCCTAGGAATTATGATTTTAGTAAAAGGAAGTTAGATAACAACCAGGGTAGGATTTTCACCGGCGGCCATGCCGTCATTGCCCCTCGGTCTGGCCGTGAAGCCCCGGAAATAATTGTACGTCCTACGGCCACCATGGCCTGCGTGCCCCTGATACTGTTAACATCTCCAAGTTGCTTTAAAAGCGTCAGAACAGTGGTTTCTGAACTGCATTATACTGCGTTCACAACGGACGCGATGCGAATATTCTCATCACTCTAACCCAGGCATGGGCAAACTACGGCTCAACGGGCCATATACGGCCCGTTGGGCTTTTGAATCCGGCCCGCCGAATATTGGTACAAAATTGTCCAAATGATAGTAAAGACCGCATTCATTTAGCCTTTTTCCTGCAATACCCGGCATTTCAGTTGATCCCACTAGATGGCGCACTCTAGACACAAATGACCTTTGCTGGAGTCGGCAACCCGGCAAGATCTAAGAACCAAATACGTCACGCTTACATTGGAGGAGGTCAGTTCACGGTTAGTACAGTACAGTGAATACAACAAGCAGTAGCGCTGAGAAAAGGGACTAGAACGCGACCACACACTTATAAAAACACTTATATAAAGTCAGGCAACACTAACAGGCTTAGTGTGATTCTGTTTATTGTGTGTAGAAAACGGTTCATGCCACAATATGATACGAGATAGTCTGATTAGCTTCGGTTGCTATGCTAACATCACCTGTAGAATGCCAGAGAAACTTTCATAACAGCGTTGTGATGCCAAACAGCTTTCAGACTAAAACACATTCACTGATGGGGATGGGGGATATTTATCAGCTGCTTGTGTGACAGTCAGACAGTGAAAACTTTACAGCGGCCGCTGCCGCGAGTTAACGGGAGAATAAACTCCAGTAGACGAGCAGCACTGCAGCGGGCAGTAATGCAGCTGAACCACATTAATCAACAATACACCACGGCACTCTGGAGAAAGGTATAAAGTTGGAGAAGTAGTTCTTTAATTTAATCTGGCTTCGTATAATTAAAAACTACCCGACACAGTCCATGTTGTTGTGAGCGGTGTTGCGGAGAAAATCAGCGACGTAAAACGCTGTGTGGGTCATAAGAAGGCACGTACACGGTTACGTCATGACGCAAACGATGACGCAATGACGCAATAACTCACCTTTGAACCTAATTCACCTTTGAACCTGCATCTGTAACAATGAGTGGACCAAAGAAAAGAAAAGTCAACATTGAGTGCCGAGTGTATAATGAGGAGTGGACAGCTAAACATTTTTTCACCGATCTGCTACTGGCCCGGCCCGTCTGTCAAATTTAAAACTCATAGTGGCCCCCCGAGCCAAAAAGTTTGCCCACCCCTGGGATAACTGCTGGAGTTTCACCGCAGCTGTCAGCTGTGTTTACTCCTGTCACTCAAACAGGATGCGCTGGAGAGGGGGAGGGGCTTATTTCCATGTAAACACTGTGGTGGGAACCAAAAATTAACCTATTTTACCGTGATTTAATTGTAATACACGTTTCAAAATCAGGCCGAAGTAACTAAATACTGATACCGGTTATTAAAAACCATGCTTTGACAAGTGTGCAGACAAGACGGCAAGCGAAACACTTTAAAAATGCGTGTTCTCTGAATGGAGCGATCTCCATTCGATCAGATCAGGCTAAACTAACCTGTATCTGCTCCGTCCAAACCCACAACAACGTCATACAGACAGAAATAAAGCAGCGACTGTATTCGCCATGACACAGACAGTCTGTGGTTTGTACATGTTTAACTTTTGTGTAGTTTCTGAACAGATATGAGGAGCTGTGAGGAGTTGATTAAACACACACACACACACACACACACACTTCACTGTGCACTGCTGAATGATGTATGTGCAGAGTTTGACCCTTGAAGGCTGTTTCTTCTGCTCTGAAATGGAATATATTTGTTAAATTAATAGAATTTTAGATTTGATTTTGGATTTGTGAATGGGAGAAGTATGGAAAACATACCAAACACTAATTATTCAAAGTAGAGTATTTCATTTTATATACGGTAATACTAAGGAGGCATAGGCCTATATGATGACATTATTGATATTAAAAAAGTGATTTGTTTTCCATGTCATTCGTGGGTTTTTCTTATCAAAAAGGGAAGTTATTTATTTGTAAGCTCCAAATCCTAATGTTTCCCTCAATGGCCGTTGCACATTTAAAAATGTGTGACACCAAAGGCCAAATGGCCTTGCCCCTAAAATGACGAAATTCCAAGCCTGATAACAACAACATTTTATTCAGGGAGAAGGTCAGAGTAGATGGTTCAAATAAACACGGTACTTTCAGCGTTTCGTATGAAACTTTTGTAAGAGAGAAGATAAGAAGTACTTTATTGATCCCAATTTGGGAAATGTTTGCGTTGCAGCAGCTTAAAAAGACATGGCATTGTACAATAACAATTCAAAGACTAGAAATAAACAAGAAAGTAGATAATATACATGTTGAATTTAACAAGGTATTATATATACATACATGTACATAAATATATGGCAGATAGAATATTATATAAATGTACAATGTGGTTTTATTCCAAGAGAAACTATGGAGCAGAGCTCTCTGCCAGCCAGAGGTGATTTGTTACAGAGTTATTGCAGTGGGCACGAATGTTTTTCTGTATCGGTCCTTGGGGGGGGTAACCATCATCTTTTCTTAACCAAGGTGTCCGTTATCATATGTAAATATGTACCTTTACTTTGTGTTATTTACATAAAACTGTTATTTTTAGTGAATCCTTTCCTCAGTTATCAGCTCATAAGTGTTTTTCATATATGTATGGTTTTACACTTACATTGAAGATATAACAAAAATAGTCATTAACGCCTAGGTCGAATCCACTATTTCAAATATTATTCAAACATTTTGGTTTGAAATAAATGTTGTAAAAAAGTCAGTAACTTCATTATATGTTCTCCTACATTAATATTTATTTTATTTACACTTGAGTTGTATTTCACCAGTTTCGTATGTGTTGACTTTGTAGATTATGATTCCATTTCCTTGTTAGCCATGTCCTTTATGCAAGGGCACTCATTCTGTCTGCATTTTTAAACAGCCACGCCTTCTTACAAATTGTCCCCTTTTGATGGTTTTTACTGCAAACAACAATGTCAGTTTAGTTATTGACTTCTCTGCATAACTTATTAATTAGGAAATTAGGCCGAGTGGCTCCGTTGACCTCTGGCATTTAAAATGAAGTCACTTAAACACACACACAATGCCAGGCAGACATGCGCCAAAGCGTGTTTGTGCACACCCAGAAACAGGAACACAACTAACCTTTCGACCGTGCAACTCGAGAGATGCTACTTAGCCAGATAACGTCTTTGTTGAGGTTAGATAATTAGATTTCAGGTCAAAATGTCATCAACCAAATATATATATATTCTTTCAATATGTAAATGCCCAATATCTGGTTAAGGGGCTCGGGGCAAAATGAGATGTTACCGATAGATTTGTTTGGTACATTTTCAACAAATGCATTTTTTAATTACAGGTTGCCTTGTTTCTGACAAGGGCTACAAATAATTGGACAATGAATTAATCAATTATGTAATTGGGAAACAAAATGTCAGAAAAAGTCATGATGTGTAAATACCAAGCTGTCCTCTTTAAATCATTAGTTTGTTTAACATTTCAAAACCATGTGCAACTAAATATCACATTAGATAAGACAAAGAAAAGAAGCCTCCTAACATTTAACATAAATTATCAGATTTTATGCCGTATTTACAATTTCTGCTTTAAAAACTAAACGAAAAACATTTAGCATAACTTTATTAAAATATTGATTTAATAAGGTTGTGGTCTCGTTAAAGTGGATGTTCTGAACTTCACATCAGAGCAGCACTTGTACGTTTACGTGTACGTTAACGGCAGTTAAATGAACTAGATGTTTGTCAACTTGTTTTGCTCGTAAAAATATAGTCTCTTTTCCTTAATATTTATGTTTTTTGATTGCATCGTTTTCCTTTCTTTGTCCCTTTGAACCATCGGCCTGTCTCTCTAATGAAACAAGCTAAACCAAAGGCCTTTCACTCACGATGGGCTATGAGTAACGTTTACATTGCAGGATTAAAGTTTAATAAGGGAAGACGTTTGAATCATTTATAAGTCGTGTGTGTGTGTGTGTGTGTGTGTGTGTGTGTGTGTGTGTGTGTGTGTGTGTGTGTGTGTGTGTGTGT
>CALSBZ010046818.1:8268-31315 GCA_943591055.1 Gobionotothen gibberifrons | reverse complement strand
GTGTTCACATTATTTTCACTTGACTATTTTGAACTCATGCAACATTTTTCCTTGGGTTGCAGTCATTACTACAGCAGCTTTTATTTGGTCCTGTGATCACAGAAGGTATGTGAACTCTCCGCCAGATGCTTTCAATTCCCCTAAGGATTAGAAACCAATATACCATCATCATATCCAATATCCTGCCTGGATGCTCACACCCAACACACACACACACACACACACACATTTTTGCATAGCTACCTTTCGCCCCGATTATTTAAATATGTTAAAGTTAGTTCGATTGTAATTGATCATTTCAATAAACTCTGTGTTGAAAGATGGCCTCAAACACACATGCACAAGGTTACAATATTCATAAGGCATTACCTACGAACACATGTTTAATTCATCCATTGAAATGATTGCCTTTAAAGCAGTGTTTGTCTTGTATATTAATCACGAATGTATTACTAACCGAAAGTTTGAATCTGGAACGTTCTTCCGTTTGCTAGGAGCGCATGGGTTTATGCTAGTTGGAAATGACATGCCTATAAGCCATGAATGTTAATGGACACTCGCACATAAATATATACACCTGTACCCTGAAGCCTTCCTGAATCAATTCCATGACACCTCATCTGTGCACTTTGGAAACATGTAAAAGAACAATTTGTAGAAAGCCATCTTTCAGAACTGTCCAGTACACAGGCATCATTTGAAATGGAAGTTTCTGATGAACTGACTGAATGGACACCAAGACAGTGAAAGTAATAGCAGCCTGATCTCACCAGAATGTGTACAAATGACACGACTAGGCTGGTACCGTAACCGTCTCCCTGTTACCTGCAGAAGGAAGCCATGCATGCAACGCAGCGCAGCGCAGAAGGAAACAAAACATTAAAGAAATCTAGACTGCAACAGAATTAAACAAGCAACTGCCTGTTTTTCCTGGCCAAGGACAGGTTCCTTGAACACAACACGAGCGTAACGTGTCTTCACGTGGTGTATTGCTGCTGGAGCGCACCGGGTCCGGAACGCGGCTCCAGCACTTCAAAGGTTGCCGGAGCCGTACACATGCCGCAGTTTTTGCGTGGCTGTGTCTTTAGTTGTAAGCCCAGTGGCGATCTGTTCATCTGTCATACTGATCATACAATAATGCCATCGAAAATACATGAAAAACAGGTATAAAATACTATATGACAGTAAAAAAAAGTTGTTATTAATAGACAAGAATACAGTTTGAAAGGGGAGTGATTTGTAAAATATCCATAAAGAAAAAGAAAATCTGCTTCCAGTTCTGTTTCATATGGGTGTTGAGAGATCTATCCATAGATCCATACATGCCAACCTTTCCAAATCCAAAAGAGGTAGGTTTGCGCGCGCAAATGTGCACGCCCAAACTAGGTAATCAGAAGAAATGGAACCCCAGTAATTACATGTATAAACCATGTATTTAACATATTGCATCATTTTATGCATTTTTCAGAAAGAAGTGGTAGTTTGGTAAACAGTGACATCAACGACATGTTTGGTCTGTAAAATGTCCAAAAGTAAAGAATGGGAGATAAATATCCCAAAGTCTCCACATTTTATTATATTTTGTGTGTTTCTGGTCCTCTTTCAGTTGAGACAGTGTAGATGAAGGATGTGTCAGGATGTAGAACTCTTGTGTGAACATTGGATAAAGCCAGGTTCATATTCGTGTTTCATGTTGTTGACATATTAGAGTCAAAGGTTTGCACAGAGCGAAATATCTTTGTGTTGAGCCATATATCAGAAAATACTGCATTAAAAAAGTAATTTCCTGCATTTTTCTACTGATAAAGTCTGATTTAAATAATGCACAGGCTTTCAGATTGCTGTAGTTCACTAAACAGAGACATTAACGACATGTTTGGTGTTGAAAATGTCTGAAAAAGTGAAAGAATGGGAGATAAATATCCCCGAATCTCAAAATGTTATTATATTTGTTGTGTGTTTCTGGTCCTCTTTCAGTTGAGACACTGTAGGATGCTTCCGGAAAAGACCAAACACTGGATGTCTTTCAGTCGCCAACATGTGTTTTCGAGACAGCGATATTAACGGGGAAACCCTGCAGGACTCAAATGCCTCGTCTCTGTTCCCCTAAACTCATTTGGGAGTGATGACTGATTATTATCTGGCTGGCTTGACTGTTTTCCGAAGTGGAGGCTGGCTTGACCAGCGTTACCCCCGGGGGTAACGCTGCCCTTCCTCTGCACGTTGTTTCTCTTTCAGAAACACAGAGGACTGTTTGTATGATGGGATCACAGACACGCTGCAATCGGTTTCCACTAAAAGTCGAGTCCAGTGTCTGGAGTTTCATTTTTATTTTTTTGAATTTGGGAATAACGAAGTTCGGCAGGTAAAGTCAGCTAAATCGGTAGGCGGTAGAAACATGTCAAAAGCGGTAGACTACCACCCAAATCGATAGGGTTGGCAGGTATGTAGATCTCTTAATGTTGCTCTCAAAGTGCATGCCCCCCGGACCCCCCTAGAGGATGTTAGGTCCCCCCCACTTAAATCATGTTCACATGGATAGGATACTAAATACATTTGCACACATCTAGTGTCCATATCTTTCTGTTTGGGTGGTCATACCACAACCGTACACGTGCATGCATTCGCAAGTCATAGTTTGGCACACTGATCACATTTTTCTTTTTGAAATGGCACTTCATATCAAAAAGGTTGCTGACCCCTGGTCTAGTGCATGCTTTTTGCCAAAGGACAGATGCATCTTTGTTTCTGGCAACAACACAATTAGGTAGTCCTTCTAGCAGTTTTTGAAACCCTTATTTCCCGCTTTTGGCGGCGCAGGAGTTGCTCATGCTCTCCATTACAGTAGTGAGCTTACTGTGCAATGGCTATGTTTCAGTTTGCTATTTTGTATTTGCTCTCTATAAATGGGTGGCGGCAGTAGCTCAGGCTTTAGGGCCTCTCAGTGGTTGTCAGTTCCAGTCTTGATCGGATCATTGGATCAGTGTGGACTGGTATCTGGAGAGGTGCCAGTTGGTGTAAGAAATAAAATCAATCTTTATATGGCGTAATTTAGATTAACCTGTTAAGCCCCACAGACCCGAGTCCGGGCCCTAAATCGCGTCATTTGCAGGAAACAACGTCTAAGGAACCTTAATATTTAATAAACTATGAATATTTTATATCCATATAATGGGGAAAAACTAATTTAACTGATATTTGTCTTTTTAATTTTTTTAAAACACACATTGCTAACACTGACCCTCTGAATTAGCCCCGAGCGAAAAATGCTAACCTAATACCGCACCGAAAATCACTCCTAGCTCCCTTATTACTTATCCTAGCTCTGCACATCCAACACATCGTTTATGATCGTAAAGACACAGAATCTAACGGTGCCCTCCTCAACACTGAAAGATACAAACTTGCGACGTTATCAACAAAAACGTACATCAAAACATGTGGCGCTAGGTAGCCAAAAACGCTAACATAGCTTACCTTGGTCTTTGTCTGGTCAAAACTGGTCTTCAATGGCATTAAAACGATAGTGTAGTTAATCCATAGGTTAATATCCAATGTGAGTGTTTCCCCTTTGAAATGTTCTGCTAATCCAAAAGCAATAAAACTGCTTTTCCGTTTCTAGAAGTTAGAGCAGTGGAATCTCCCTGCTCTAATGCTTGTTTACAAACGCGAAGACGCCATCTTTTTTTTTAAACATAAGTGTGTGCGGGACCATTTCCCTTCGATTCTATTGGCTCTAACGGTCAGAAAGAGATGTCACATGTCAAAATGGAGCAAGGGGGGCCAGAGATAGGTCAAATCCACCCAAATGACCCCAAAAGAGGTTTTTTTTTCTAAATCAGTTTTTAAAGGTCAAATATCACTTGTTTTGCAGCAATCTTGATACAGGGTACTTATATGTTGTACTTTGGATTCCTAAAGCTTTTAGTCTACTAACCCATCATCCAAGGTTAGTTTTCACTATAAGTACAACATATTTTTTGGACGGACACTATAATGTACAGTTTTTTACCATGTTCAATCTGAATTTTCTTTAAAATAAAAAAACATCTATATTGATTCTGACTTTTCTACATCCAACTCACAGGTTTATCATTACTTTGAGAAAAAAGATTATTAATTTAACCCTTTTAGAAGATATGGTCATTTGTTCTGGGAATGTCATTTTCAAGCCTGAAACATGAAAAACAGGCTTGGGGCTTAACAGGTTAAATACACGTTTTTTATTTAAAGCTGTTTTATTCTGAAAACCGGAAGTTCACACAACGACTTCCGTTGTGTCTGTGTGCCTTTGAAATTATTTCTGATAATCCATCAGCAATAAAACTAGTTTTCAGATTTCAGAGCGAGAGACAGGTTTCGCTTTGGGCAAACTGCGTGCGCATAGCTCTGACTCCTCAATGGTAACGTTTGAGAAACTGCAAATACTCCCATTTCCACCCAAATGACCCCAGAGGTGTTTGTTTTTTTGCTAAGCCTCTCTAAAAAGGTAAAATGTCACTTGTTTTGCATCAATCTTGATACAGGGTACTTAGTATATGTTATAGTTTGGATTCCTAAAGCTTTTAGGGCACCACTTTACAATAAGACCACCCTTATAAAGGATTCATAATTATGTTATTCAGAACCATTTATAAACCAGTTCTAACATAAGTCAACACAGGCTCACTATTTGGCAAGATGACTAAGCCTTATATTGGCTACCTAGCTTAATTTGTCTTCATCAGCCAGCGTTCTGGGAATGTCATTTTCGAGCTTGGGGCTTAACAGGTTAAATAACCACAGACATTAGAATATTGTAAATTAACATCAGAAAAACGAAAGGATGTGTCTTGGATCCGCCCCCGTCGACGCCGGCCAATAGGAGGAGACTACAGTTGATAACACAGGAAGCAAGACAGAAAATCTATAGGCTTGTTTGAGACGCGTTGCGGCTCGCCTCGAAAGTAGACGAGAGTAGCCGATCGCAGCCGGGGGAGGTCTCAAAAAGCTCGCCTGAAGTCGGACAGCTCGGAGTCGGCTTCGTCTTCTTCTTCTTCGCCTTTTTCTTCTTCTTCTCTCGGTTTTTTGGCGGATTGCAAACAACTTTAAGGTGCATACCGCCACCTCCGGAGTCGGCTTGACTCGGTTTGCATTTATAAAGAATGCACACATGTGTTTAATCGTTAATGTCAGATATGTACTAAGTAAATACATTTGTTCCTGCTCAAGATTAGATTCAACTTTATTGTTATTGCACATATTACAGGTACTGAGACAACGAAATGCAGTTTAGCTTCTAACCAGGAGTGCAACAAGCAGTAAAGTGAAAAGTAATGTACACAATTTACAGAATAAAATATAGAATGAATTGAATGATGAATAAACAGTGAGGGGTATGAATACACTAGATATACAGCAGCCTGTGAGCAGTATGAACAGTGTGTATGAATATGCTAAGATATATAAAGTATGAAAACGGTAAGCAGTGCAAGTATAGTATATATTCATGATGATAATAAACATTGTGGAACAATGATGAAAAATGTGAATGGAAGTGGCGACGCAAAACTGGCAAACTTTTGCCGAGCCAATTGGAGAGTTTCATCAGCAGCACGTGGTAAAAACCACCAATGAGCGCTCAGCTCGAGATACCAGCGAGACGTTTCCCATCAAGCATTTCGCTTCCGCAACCCGTGGAGAGGAACTGCGGCGCCACGCCTCGCCTCGCTCTCAAGGCTGCGGGCGTCTTTGTCCCGCGAGATTTCAACGTCTCATGTAGGCGAGCCTCCAGAGCAAGTCGGACAAAATGACTAACCATCATGCAACGCACAAGCAAGTCGTTGATCGCAACTGCGCAGGTCTTGCTTGTCTCAAACAAGCCTCATCTCTTTCACCCGGCTGACCAAGCCCCCAGGAAGTGCGCCGGACTCAGATGGAAATATTCGTGCTGGCCAAACGGCGGTACTACACTTCCGCTTTGTTGCCAGGCCCGGAAGCACTTTTTCCCATTGACTTACATGGGGAAAGAATGGTCTGTAAATCGTTGGATAATTTTTTTTAAACTAAATAAACCACCCAGTATGAACACTTGTATCGCCCTTATTAAAAACATTCATTCCTCAAGTTGTAAAAATGTGCTAATAACGTTATTCTGAGAGTTATTTCCCTCTGCATTATGAACGCGCATCTAACCCACGGGACCGCGTGTTCAGCCTTTACCCATGGATGCACAATAACAACGGACCCACATCGTCGAACC
Source organism: Gobionotothen gibberifrons (assembly GCA_943591055.1). Taxonomy (NCBI): domain Eukaryota; kingdom Metazoa; phylum Chordata; class Actinopteri; order Perciformes; family Nototheniidae; genus Gobionotothen; species Gobionotothen gibberifrons. The sequence continues at coordinate 25,074 of CALSBZ010046818.1, read as the reverse complement.
CAGGCATGGGCAAACTAAGGCCCGCGGGCCATATACGGCCCGTTGGGCTTTTTAATCCGGCCCGCCGAATATTGGTACAAAATTTTCCAAATTATAGTAAAGACCGCATTAATTTTGCCTTTTTCCTGCAATACCCGGCATTTCAGTTGACCCCACTAGATGGCGCACTCTAGACACAAATGACCTTTGCTGGAGTCGGCAACCCGGCAAGATCTAAGAACCAAATACGTCACGCTTACATTGGAGGGGGTCAGTTCACGGTTAGTACAGTACAGCGAATACAACAAGCAGTAGCGCTGAGAAAAGGGACTAGAACGCGACAAAACACTTATATAAAGTCAGGCAACACTAACCGGCTTAGTGTGATTCTGTTTATTGTGTGTAGAAAACGGTTTATGCCACAATATGATAGCAACAAGTAGTCGAGATAGTCTGATTAGCTTCGGTTGCTAGTTGCTATGCTAACATCACCTGTAGAATGCCAGAGAAACTTTCATAACAACGTTGTGATGCCAAACAGCATCAATTCAGACTGAAACACATTCACTATGGATGGGGGATATTTATCAGCTGCTTGTGTGACAGTCGGACAGTGAAGACTTTACAGCGGCCGCTGCCGTGAGTTAACCGTGAGGTAGAATAAACTCCAGTGGACGAGCAGCACTGCAGCGGGCGGTAATGCCGCTGAACCACATTCAAAAACAATGCACCACGGCACTCTGTAGAAAAGTATAAGGTTGGAGAAGTAGTTAATTTAATCTGGCTTCGTATGATTAAAAACTACCCGACGCAGTCCTCTATTGATGTTGTTGTGAGCGGTGTTGCAGAGAAAATCAGCGACGTAAAACGCTGTGTGGGTCATAAGAAGGCACGCAAACGGTTACGTCATGACGCAAAGGATGACGCAATAATTCACCTTTGAACCTAATTCACCTTTGAACCTGCATCTGTAACAATGAGTGGACCAAAGAAAAGAAAAGTCGACAATGAGTGCCGAGTGTTTAATGAGGAGTGGACAGCTAAATATTTTTTATATATATATATATATATATACACATATATATACATATACATATATATATATACATATACATATACATATATATATATACATATACATATATACATATACATATATATATATATATATATATATATATATATATACATACAGTGCAATAATTCTTTCATGCTAAATGAAGCTCTGTTGCTTGGATATCACTAGATCCTGTTACAGCGTAATATAAGTACATAACGATTGATGTGTACATTAGCATAATTACTAGCTAGCGCTAGCTGCCAACTGCCGCCTCGTTAATATCAAAGCCATCATAATAACAAGCCATTACCATGCTGTCATGAACGCGTGGTGCTGTTACGTGTGCGCAAATTGACGTGCTTGATGTGAACGAGCATTTTGGTTAAAGTTGCGCATGCTCTATGAGCGCACATACGGGTACTTCTCAGGCATGCCGGGTAATCTGTGGACGTTTCACTCTCTCAAAAGTTGGGCCATTTTATCATCATGCGCTAATGAGCAACTCTCATAGGAATGAATGAGGCCCCGCCTCCCACGCTGTATCCAGTTCTTATTATACATCCATGGGCTGACCCCACGTGACAGGGAACAACGGGAGGAAGCAGCTGCTCTTGCATGTTTCATTGTTTCACCGTATCATTGTTTAATTAAATGCTGTTAACTTTTAAATAAGCTTCTTTGGACTTTTCAGCTAATCCTGCTCTCTGGGCTAAGAATTATTTACATTGGTTTGTTTTGGAAGGAAGTGATTGGTTCCGATAGACCAGGGGTGCCCACACTTTTTTGGCTGGTGAGCTACTTTTGAAATGACCAGCTCACCGAGGTCTACCAACCAAAAATAAAATCCCAAATTGCAAGGGTTGCTGAATAACACGTTTTATTTATACATGGATGGGATAACTACAATAAACGACTAATTTGATAATCGATTAATCTATGGACTATTACTGTATGCCTTGCACAATTTCTCAAACGCTCTTATTTAGCCATCAACTTTTAGATTTAGCTTGAGGTTGTTTTAGGCATGTGGAAACTAACAATGAAGACAATAAAGATGAATACTTAATTCAAAAATACATATATTATTAAATTAACTTTGCTTTTTATTTAAGTTAAATAAATAATAATTTCACATCAAAAGAAACAACAATGTTTTAACAAATCGTATTAAATAATGTGATAACAGAATAGCTGAAACTTTAACAAACTAACTAACTCAGTTACCTCTAATCATTAACCCATGTTTGTATAATTGAGTTAACTCAGTGTGTTGCTGCTAGCATACATAACACCTGACGTGGAAACGTTACTCGTGGACGGGGCTACAGAGCTGCTAGAAAGACAGTCGAACCCGGTGCATTCCTCCGTCTGAATGTGGTGCACTTTTGCTAAATGTTTTGACAAATTGCTCGTGTCACCGCCCTTACATGCTAAACACTCTTGGCAACGAGCATTGTCCACCTCAAGACGGGTAACATTTAACCACACCTCGGAGCGCTTCCCTCCGCCATCCCCGCCGTGTGTGTGTGTTGCTGCATGTAGCAGCCGAGTGTGTGTAAACTGCCCTGCCCCCTCGCACACAGACGGGGGAGAGAGAGATCTCGTCTCGATTGGAAAGATCGAAAATACACCGACCATAGACACATTTGTTTGTCTTTTTGCATGTTAGAAACTTGTTGGCGACACTAAGACTGCGAGATAATGTTTTTGTAGCAATAATGCAGGACCTTTCTCTTTCTCAAGTCGCTGTCATATGCCTTGTGAACACTCCGATAATGCCTCTCCCCGTTACCTTTCTTTGGCAGAGCGACGCTTGCTTTACAAATAAGGCAAATAACCTTTGAATGTGACAACACAAAAAAATATTCTTCCTCCCATTCTTGGTGGAAGTGGTATGTCTTTAGCTTTTTACTCGGTCCCGCACTCATTTTGTTGTTTGTCTCTTTAAATTTGAGTTTTCCCGGCACTTGACTGATTTTGTATCGCTTTGCATTCTGGGTTAACAGACTGGAAAGCGATAGGTCGCTTTTTCTGTCAATCAAGTAAACTCCTCAATTAAGTGGCAGGGAGGCCAAGGGAGGAGGGATCAAAACCAGTTTTGTCTATTTTAACGGAGCTGGATTTTTTTTAAATTTATGAATGACTCGCGATCTACCAGCATTGCCCCCGCGGCACCTCTGCGAACTAGCTCCAAGAATATGTTAGCCAGGATCACGTTTTATCCCGAACTACCCATATCTGTATCAAATGTTGCAAATAAGCTACAGCACAAAGTGTAACTTGCCGAAAAATACCGTATATTAATTTGGACATTTCGTACGAGACCTTCAGGCCAAACATTATTGCTGAAACGTATATACGTAATATATGTTGTTGGGTTAGACATTGTTCAAAAGCTTATTTTGCAATTCTTGCCCTACGAGCTTGTAGCTGCAGTCAGTGGCGTAACTATCGACAGTGCACCCATGCAAAAAAAGATGTATTCTTTTATTTTGTAATATATATATCTTTTTTCGGGGCCCCAATTTCATTGGCCGGTTCACGCAGTCTTCAAAGTAACCAAGCAACCTAAATTAATTGGTCAGGCAGCATTATACAACATTTAATAGCCTGCAGTTATAATCAGGGTTCCCCTGGGGTCTTACATTTGATAATCTGAATTTAGGGCCTTAAAAAGTCTTAAATATGATTAAAAAAAATAAGAAAGGTCTTAAATATGATTTAGAAGGTCTTAAAAATGATGGGATTTGAAAGGTGCTTCTGTGTTGCGATCGTGTCTAAATGTGTTTTGTGGGAAATGTCCGGGCTGCAAAGTAACCAGTACGGTAAGAGCCTTTCAGTTCCCCCCAACAATTTGTATTGAAATAAATCAACATGGAACCAGTAATCACTAACTTTGTTTCCCCCGGCCCCTTATCGGAGAACACCCAGCTAGTAACCTAGCAACCAAGCTTCAGCTAGCGCCAGTCAGAAATTAGGTATCTTCAAATCTACTTACAAATAAATATGGGGAAGTGTAAGTTCAACCGTATTTGGTTGGAAGACATCGAATTTAGTGCTTGGTTGAAACCAATGGAGGGGAACGTGTTTGAAGCCCGCTGCACCTTTTGCAAAATAAATTTGCGTTTGTTTTGCTAATGTAGCGTTAGCTAGTGCAACAGTCTACGTCAACCCTAAAAGCGGAGGTGCTGTGGACGCTAAATACCAATAATACAACAGCATGAAGGCAGCAGAGCTCTGAATATTGCTCTTGTCACTCACACACACATACAAAGAGAAACACACACACACTTTTTGTCTAACACAGTTCTGTGTACTGTTATGTTCAGTCATCGTTCTTATGTTGAACATGAATATGTTTACTTTGTAAGTAATTATGGGACGTATGTCTTCTTTCATAGCAATGTTCCTTCATACTTTCTTGCCGTGAAATAGGTCTTAAATTCTATTCAAAGTGGTCTTAAAAAGTCTTACATTTGAGTTGGTGAAACCTGCAATATACAGCAAACCAAAGCACAAGAGTGGCGCTCAAAGAGAAAGGACAGGAGATGTAACGGCTAAACTGACGAAATTAGACTGGTTTTTTTTGTCATACATCTTCCTCGAAATCTCGATTAATTCTGTAAAGTGAATGTGTGATTAGTTCGCTGTGCCGTTGTCAGGCTGTGGTGGTCTGAGGCAAGGGCAGGCTGTTGTTGATAGCCTACATGTGGCGCTTCTGAGTGGTTGTGTGTGTCCGTGCGCGTGTGAGCGCATCAGCGTGCGCTTATGTTTGGGGCGATGGGTGGGGGGGCCCAAAACAATATTTGCACCGGGGCCAATCACAACCTTGTTACGCCACTGGCTGCAGTACTGTCTATGAAAGTGACCCTGCTATTGTCTACCTGAACGCAGCTTACGGTTCTGTTAAAGAGACAGGGTGAGAGACAAGGAGAAAGGCGGTGAGAGGTGTGGGTAAATGAAAGACTAAGTGATAGCAGAGATTGAAAGAGAGGTTGAAGAGAATGCAGATAGGGGGAGAGAGCGATGAACAGAGGGGAGATTACGTTTCAGGGGGTTCAACTTCCTGTCACCTCAAATGGAGATAAATGATTAGTCTAGATGGGTGAAAATAAATGGATGGGTAGAAAAATGAGAGACAGAGAGGGGGAGTGAGTGCAGGAGATAACTAAATGGATGGACAGGGGTTAAATGAATGATGGAAGCGAAGTAAAATGGCAGGGAGTGAGCAATGGGGCAGCAGAGAGGAAAGGACTTGTTCTGCATGTAAATGAGGAAGGTGTCATATGGTAGGACAGGATATGAGCAGGCACCAGTGTGTCAGTAATGCTTGAGCTTAGCCTTAGAACCATCATGGAGGTCCCTGGAAACATAGCTGTGCCATGGACTAATGAAGAGAACTGGATACAGCGATGGAGGCTGGATTCTGTCTCTCCTAGGAAGTTGCTCAGAAGCACTTAAAGCCAAAATGGCCTAACTCTCAAGAGCAAAAGTACCATTATCTGGGCCCATATACGTGTACCCCGCCTCCATACCAACCCAGTCTCACGGCATTTCGTGTTATAGTCACGAAATTAATTTAATCTATTGATTCGTGTTCACCAACACGATTATCCCCTTTTTTTCCTGTCATACAGAACGATTTTAAAAGCAATGTATTTCTACAGATGTAGCACTCCACCCAGCGGATTCCAACCAAAAACCCAGCGGATTCCAGTGGGTGGGGGCGTTGCCAAATTGCTAGAGGGCGTTGCCAAATAGATACGGAGGGCGGCCGTACACCTACAGTCACGAAAGGGGCTACTTAACCGTGCAAGTCAATACAATCAATGCATGATGATGACTTTGAGAGTAGGCAATCTAGGCTCTTTTTTTTCTTCATTTTTTGCTAGGGGGCCCTAAGCGGCCGCTTATGTCGCTAAATGGGTCGGGCCGGCTCTGACGCCATGGACTGAACATCGAGCGACTTTCCTGTGGGCTTAGGCTGGACTCAAGAGATGTCTGTCTCTTCCTGTGCCTTGAGATACATTTTAGGATGAAAAGAAAACTCCAATGTGACAAATTCTAATCATACATTATTAAAAGTAAAAACAGCAATAAGTGTCGATGCAGCAGAAAAAATATATATCTAATTTTGTATCGATTTTGTATCGTCATGCTTCGCATACTAGATCTCAAGATGTGGTGCCTCCTAGTAGCCTCATCCTCTTGAAATGACTTCAGTATTAAGAATAAAGCTAAACTAAGACATAGCTCTCTCAACTCCTTTTGCAAAATGAGACAACACTGGCTTACATAATATCATAACATTAAAGTCAAGAATACATGGAAAAGCTTACAGACTTTAGTGTATATGTCTTATGTTGGTGCACTTGGCAGTTGGTCCTTTAGATGTTCAACATGAAGCCACTGATGATTAATTCATCTAAACTCCTCATGTTTGGCATTGTCTCAACACGATTCCAAATCCTGATTCAGACAGCGGGTGGCCTTGTCAATTTGTCATTCCATTCAAGTTCATGTCACATCATTGCCGACACATAGTCAGGCAACGGAGTGAAGTTTCTCCTGAGAGGAATACACAATGCCACCTCATTCAAAGATTGCATCTCATCCGACTTCCTCGCCATAGACGTGTTTTCTGTCAAGTTATGGATGACAAAGTGCCATTTCTGAAAGGAAGGAGCAGTAATGCTCCTGTGACCTTTTCCTGAGTATTGTGCTTAGTCAGAGAGCAGATGCTAAGCAAGTCACGGAATATCGATTAATCGCGATTACATATTTTAATCGACTGACAGCCCTAATTTAAAGACATTGAACGTGTCTGCTAAATGTGTACTGCCTGCGAGTACTTTGCACATATTTGGTGCATGTAAACCAGTGGTCGCCAACCAGTCGATCGTGAGTGTGGTGCGGGTAGATCGCGGACCGTTAAAAATAAAAGTAAAGTAAAAATAATAATGTTTGTTTGTTTTTACGAGCTCCCTTGAATCAGCCGTATGCGTAGGCTACTGACCAATGAGATACGAGAAGAGAGCGGGCCGTTAACTGTTGCATACATCAAGATTAAAATATGATAACAGTTAGATAAAATGGCGGAGGCTCCACGAAAGAAGGCGAAAACCTACCATTTCCATGAAGAATGGGAAGAGGAATTTATTTTTACCATGGTGAAGGACAAGTGTGTCTGTATGTTGTGCCACCAAACGCAAGCACTGGTGAAAAGAGGAAATCTGGAGCGGCATCACGACACCCATCACCAGACGTTCAAAGACAGCTTCCCACCCAAGAGCGCTATCCGTGGTAGGAAAGTTGAAGAGCTGAAATCGAGTTTAAAGGTCCAGCAATCGTTTTTCTCAAAGCCTGCTGCTCAAAATAAGGCTGCCACTGAAGCATCATTTCACGTATGTCACCTTTTGGTGAAACACAAGAAGCCTTTTACAGATGGATTTAATTAAGGAAGCAATGTCCATTACCTCTGATGCGCTCTGCAATGACTTCAAAAACAAAGAAGAAATCAAAACGGCGCTAAAAAAGGTACCGCTTGGCCCCGCAACAGTCACCAGGAGAGTCGAGTCACTGTCAGAGGACGTGGATCGACAAGTATTAAATGACTGGTCACTTTGTGGTAGAATCCCGGGAAACCATTCTGACAAACACAACAAGCTGAGCTGTGTCTGTTACATCCAGGGACTTTTCACAAAGGAGGACTTCCTCACCCTTTTGCACTTAAAGGAGAGGACGTTTACAGCGAGTTTAAAAAATACATCCTCGAAAATGACATTCCCATTCATAAAATGGTGTCAATTACTACAGATGGTCCCCCGGCAATGCGTGGTGTGCACGTCGGTTTTATTGCACTGTGCCGCAAGGACCCTGCTTTTCCCCACTTTGTGAATGATCACTGTGTGATTCACCAACAGGCCTTGGTTGGAAAGATAGTGGACTTTTCCCATGTAATGACACTGGTGGTCAAACTGGTCAACTCGATTAGGGCAAAGCGCTTCAACATCGCTTATTCAAGGCGCTATTGGACGAGCTTGATGCGTCTTATGGAGACCTACTCCTCCATGCCGACGTGCGGTGAGTCGCGGCAAAGTCCTGCAGCGGTTTGTTGATTTGCTACTAAAGTAAACATGCATTGTCCTAAACTGTTTTGAAGTAAACATGCATTATTCTGAACTGTTTTCATGTAATCATATATATAATCCTTTTTGTTTCATGCCTCTGACACACACACATTCGCCTCTGTGCACACTCCTCGACCTGTCGTACCACACGGTAACTTCCTGCCAAGGTCGTACCGGGAGGATGCCCTCCCAATGAGAGCATTGTAAGATAACAGTCAGGAGAGCAACACACACACACATATTATAATCAGCTCACACACACACATCCCCACTTACATGCTGACTCAGACATCTAGCACACACACACACACATATTCTTTGAAGATTCATTTTGGGGTCCATATAATCTCAAAGCACCCATATATCTGTGTCAATATATCCGTGTACAATGTTTGATTGTCTGGGAAAGTAAAGGAGTGAATACAGGTGCAAGATAAAAAGTGATTCTGTCCTTGGGTCTCTCTGAAGATCTCACGCTCTGTTCACAAGAAGAACGCCTTTTTCCCAGAACTCTGATTCGCTGCCGAGGGCCCGCCCCGGAGCGAATCCACCAGTAGATAACACCTAGGGAGGGAGCATCCGACTCCGCTCCTCCCCACGAACTCTCTGATTCGCTTAGGAGTAAAATGGGGCGGAAGAACCGATACAACTCCGCCCCCAAACATGTCTATGTAAACTGAATGTTTTGTCATGCAAAAGGCCTCTGGTTCGGACTGGCCGGTCCCGATATCTGTATCGCACGGCAGTGGAACTGGGGGCCCGGAGTAAAGACCCAGGGTACTCTGTAACTTGTATTGTGTTTTTTACCATTAAATCAGATTATTGTTATAACTTTTATTCCGGTGTTTGAACTCCTTCTTTATTAAATCTGACCAGTCTCATCCAACGAACGGCGCGGAGCACAGGTGGGGTGAGGCCCGCCACAGGTGGTTTTGCTCCAACACTACCGAAGATTAAAACGTTTCTGTCAACAAGGAATGAGGAGCACAAGGAACTCTCAGATGACGCGTGGCTACTGGACCTGGGGCTTCTGACAGACATAACGGCGAAACTGAACGCATTCAACAATGAGCTCCAGGGAAAAGACCGACACCTGCATCACATGATAAGCGCTGTGAATGCGTTTAAGGCTGGGGAACAGGAGGCTGCATCACTTTCCCAGCCTGGAGAAAATGTCACAGGCCATTGAAGACAAGGAGGCTTTTCACCCTGAGCAGTTCTGTTCTCACCGGGACAAAGTGGCAAACAAGTTCAGCCGGCGCTTTGGTGAGTTACATGAGATGGAAGATATTGCTGCTTTCATTTCAAATCCATTCCAGCCCATTGACATTGAACAGGTGGCAGATACATTCCAAGAGGTGTTTACTTTGCCAAGTGGAGTTGACATGTAGATGATCGATTTGCAAAATGACAGAGCTAATGAGGTCAAAGGAGAGTGGCTTTTGGGGACTTGTCAGCAGAGAGAAGTTTCCGCTTCTCACTGCATGTGCACTATGTGTCACAAGCGAGCTGAGAACCAAAGTGCAACACACGGGAAACCAGGGATAGTCGGTAACCAGCTTTATTGTAGGCAATAGGCTGGTAGGAGACAACACGGCAGATAGTAGGCAAAGGGCTGGTCGGGGACAGGCGAGGGGTCCAGGAGAAGGCAAGGCGGGAGTCGCAGGTACAGAACCGGTCAGGGAGCAGGCAAGGCAGAATAATCCGAGTACAGGCAGGGTCGGGAAACAGACGAGGCAGGATGGTCTGGGACAGGCAGGGTCGAAACCGGGAGAGCAATCTGGAGGTAAATACGGGAAAGACTGGCATAGTGCAAAGTAGGGCTGTAACGATACACTAATCTCACGATACGATACACGATATTCAGCTCACGATATTCAGCCAACGATATAATTCGATACACTTACATCCTTTTCTGAAAGATTTTAAAGGGACAGTGTGATTTTGGTGACATCTTGTGAGTGTTCCATTGACTTGGATTGAATTAATTCAACTGAAAACTGAAAGCATAAATTATACAATATATGGCTCTGACTAGACAGAGAGTCTACAGCTTGCAAATGCTGGACAAAATGAATCAAAAGATGTGGTGAGAAAATTTGTTTCATTTATTGAAACAGTGCAAACTGTAGCTTACAAGCCTTTGAAACGTAAGTGCATAAAGTGCAGTATCACAATGGACAATGGAGAGTTAAAAGGTGCAGCAGGTGGCCTGTCCTGAACAGATTCGTTTACAGCATTTTAGCTTAACACAGAATATGAGGTAGCCAATCATTCAAGTCACTAAGAACAACATTTAATGTAAAATGTACCTGCCAATAATTCAAGTCCAAAGGAGTAACATTTAAGCCAAAAACACTAAACAGAAAGGCTCCTCTCTACATAACTGCATCTACATTCTCTTCAGATTTTTGTTCAGGAATATAATCTGATCAACGTGGTCTGGGAGAAGTGCACTTCTCTGAGCAGTGACGATATCTCCGGCGGTAGAGAAGACCCTCTCCGAGGAGACACTAGTGCCAGGGATGCACAGGTACCTTTTAGCAAGGTGTGACAAGAGTGGATACTCATACTGGTGCTCCTTCCACCAGACCAGTGGATCTTCTTTCACTTCCAAGAGATCTGCCTCCTTGTAGCGGGTCATCTGCTCCTTGGCCTGGTTCTCTTGGGTATTTGTCTTGGGTTGTGCTCCACCACCGTATCGTTCACCACCAAGAAGGGCAGCCAGTGGACAAGACGGCTTTGGATTCCTGGGTGGAGGATGCTGACCTTCAAATAAATAAACAATAAAAACACATTATTTATAGTTAATCACATTTCATAATTCCTACTCAGAGGTTCAGTGTGCTTCACTGGATAACAATGGGTGATGCTGACCTTGACTGCTCTCTCCTTCCTTGAATCGCACACCATCATCTACAGTCTCTTCTTCGGATGCCATCCCCTCATCATCAGCGCCACCATTTCCTGTGCCCTCTTCGACCACACTCCAAAGTGACAACTAAATGAAATAGGTCAACATGAAATGAAATTCATGAGCTTTCACTGTAATAAATCTTTTAATTAGTGTATTTAAAATATATGCCTTTAAAACTGTTAACATTATAGTATTTATGCTTTTTAAACAATTTAATATTTATGCATTTTAAACAGTTAACGTTGTAGGATTTGCCTTTTAAACTTTGAACAATGTATTATTTAGGCCTATGCTTACTCTTACCAGGAGATGTTACATAGGATACAAGGCCAATGGTTAAACCTAGCAGTACCATCATTGCCTTACCTCTGATGGCATTGGCTGATCCTGAGCCTCTGCAATCAGTCCATCATAAACTTCCTGTCTTTGGTTCTCAGTCAGGAAGGGAAGACTTTTGAATCTTGGATCCATTGCTGAACATGCATGGAGAGTTGCCTTGAGGTCGATGTACCTCTTCTGAAGATCCCCAGACATGGCAGCCTTCATCTCTTTTATGACTGCAGATTCACCTTCGATCGGTTTCAGTCCATTGATCAGTGTGTCCTGGAGGGGTGCGATGACTGACAGCGTGGGGGTCTTCTCCTTGGACATATACTGTGTAGCATCCTTCATGGGCTTCAGCGCGCTGACTACTTCTTCAGCTGTTGTCACGTCTGACTCAGTCAGTGTGGTCTTCCTCACCTCACTCGAGAGCAGGGCTGCACAGATGGCCGGTTGTTGCTCAAGGAATCTTTCCAGCATGTCGTGTGCACTGTTCCACCTGTAGTTAAATAAAAGTAAGAAACTTTATTTATAGATTTATTTAAATTTATTTATTAATGACAAAATAAATTAGTAATAAAAACAAAATAAACAATTGAAAAGTAACTACGCACAAACCTTGTAACCACGTCCGTCATCAGCTTGTGCTCTGGTAGTTGTAGAAGCCTCTGTTTAACTTTCAGCATGTGGTTGGCTGTGGTGCTTCGTCTGAAGAAGTTCACAATGCGTCTCACTCTTCCCAACAGGCGTGCGACTGCTGTGATTTTGAGGGCACGTGGTGCAGCCAGATTTAGGGTGTGTGCGTAGCATTTGATGTGAAGTGTGAACGCTGCCTCCGCAGCTGCTATTGTCATATTTGACGCGTTGTCAGTGACAATTACTGGATCCTTTTCTGTGATTTCCCACTCAGCGAGGGCCTTTCTTAGATGTTCTGCCAGGTTGTGTCCGGTGTGGCTCTCGGGCATGTCCCTGGTTTGTAATACATACGTAACAAGCTCCCATTCCTCGTTAATAAAGTGGGCTGTGATGGTGACATATGCTTCAGTTGTTCGCGAGGTCCACCCGTCGCACGTCAGGGCAACTCTCTCCGCTTTGCCCAGGGAGGCTTTGACGTGTGCCTTTGTCTGAGCATACAGCCTGGGAACGCAAACCTTGGTGAGGTGTTGGCGGGTTGGAACAGGATAGCGGGGCTCCATCGCGTTCACCATGCGCCGAAAGCCTATGTTTTCCACCACGGAATAAGGTCTCAAATCCTGACAAATAAAGTAGGCAATGGACTCTGTAATCTTCTGCGACCTTGGTGAAGTAGGTGGGAACAAACGCCATCGCTGTCCAGCACGGTTTGTTTTGGGTCACGCCGCGGCCGCAGCTTATTGTGTTCCTCAGTTAGCATTACCTTGTCCGGGTGGTGACGTTGTAGGTGGGTTCGTAGGTTAGTGGTATTTCCAGATTATTTCACGTTTGTGTGACACAGCTTGCAAACCGCCATAGTTTTATCTAAAGTGTCGCTTTCCTTCTTCTTTTTAAAGCCAAAATGCTCCCACACATCTGCTTTTAAGCACGAAGGTGCTGGGCTAATGCTTGACGCCATTCTCCTGAACCGCTTCGCACTCACTGCGAGAAGAAGACACCGGCGTCTGTGTATCTAGAAATGCTCTCTACAGCGACACTAGCGGCTCGGCTGGCTGACTTCGCTCTTCATGCAAAGCGAACGGGGGGGAATGGGCAGCGAGCAGAGTGCCAGGCGGAACACGGGGGATTTGAATGGGACTTAATGTATCGATACCCGCGGCTGAAATATCGATACTTTCTCGGGAAACAAAATATCGATATATATCGCAGGATCGATTAAATTGCACAGCCCTAGTGCAAAGTACGATCTGGCACTGAGGTGAAAGTGAAGTGAGCCTAAATACTAAATGGAACTGATGGGTGTAACAGAGTGAGAGAGAGACAGGGTGTGGCTACCAGGTGACTCAGGAATGTAAATGCAGAAAATAGGTGAGAAAGAAAGCAGAACTGTGACACTATGGATCCACTTACCTCTGTGAAATGGCTTTTTCACAGATGAAAATAATCAAGTCAAAGTACAGGAGCCGCCTTCCTGACAGACTGCCTCAGACTGGCTGTCTGTAGCTATGAGCCAAAGCCCTCAGACAGCGCTCAGTCGCAGCCAGCACACTGACTTCCATTAACAGGACTGCTTTGCCCTTTGGCTTTGTGAAAGGTGATGCTGCATATTTTGGAGCTCTATGCACGGATAAAGGATGTTGTTGTTAAGAATTGTGTTAAAATAACTCAGAGTTCAAATGGCCCTTTATGTTGTTTTTACTAATTCACTCAAACAAACGGAAAATAAGCTACATACATTTATATTTAGGATTCTAATGAAGGAATGAATGAAACTTAACATGATAGGTATGATGTGGTTTAAAATATATATATATTGATCTTTTTTGAAATGTTAGTTATGTTGTGTTCTTGGTTGAATCAAATTGGAAGTTGCACCAAATGATTTGATGTAATTCAGAAGCAATTAGCCTATATAAAAGGCCTCGTACTATTCGGATATTCGTTTTGTTTGTTTTTTCCCCGTTTTTTTTCCAAATTGAATATATTGAAATCTCCAACGAAAGAGCTTGTGCCTCTTCGGGGGGTGCTAACACTTAACCATAAACGTTATCGTTTACTTTCTCGGTCTTTATATGTAGATATTACTTTTCTCCGTTAATCTGTCACGTTGTTTCCAAAGCAACAACAACTTCCTGTCAACTGCGCCAACTCTCCTTCAAAATAAAAGCATGTCCATAAATAGGAAGCCAAGCCAAATTACACTTCAGACATATACAACTGCAACGAAAGTAACAAACACAATGCGATATCCTTTTCAATTTCAAAGAACACAAATTGGGTTAATAACTATAAAACAACAATACTGTAGAATAACAAAATGAATGCCGTGAATACACCGAAATACACGTGTTGAAGCGGTTCACTGCTGATTACTACCGAATATCCGGAGCCCGAAAAATGGTATTCGGGACAGCCCTACTGTCTGTGTAACTTGTTCAGATAAAGTATAAGTTGTGTGTATGCCTCTGTTGTTTTTGTGAAAAGAAAGATAAGACATTTAGGACGTTTTTTTTCTACCTCTGCTTGCTTGTGTGACAGGAGGTTTTCTCCCTCCGTACCGCTGCACGGCACTGTGCCTTGCGCCTCCGCATTTGTCACTGCTGGGCGCGCCGGAAGTATAAATACAGGGGTGTGGCGTAGCTCGTGACTTACCCGTCAACCCCTTCGCTGGTGGCTGGAGCACGGCGTGGCCCGAATGAATTGTTTGTCGTGGCAGCCGTTTCGCAACACAGGGAGCTGAGAGAGAGGAGGAGAGGGAGGGAGGAGGAGAGGGAGGGAGGAGGAGCTGCAGGAGATGAAGAGGAGGGAGGAGGAGCTGCAGGAGGAGAGGGAGTGAGGAGGAGGAGAGGGAGGGAGGAGGAGCTGCAGGGGATGAAGAGGAGGGAGGAGGAGCTGCAGGAGATGAGGAGGGAGGAGGAGATGAAGAAGGAGCAGATCCTCCTGCAGCAGAAGGTGCAGGAGCTCACAGGTACGAAATGAGTAGGGCTCTGTCGTGATTGGTCAACCCCTTAGACTTTCACATACAATGCGCTGCCCAATAGGAGCACGGTGTTCCGTAGTGTTCTAACTATGTTCCATAAAGGAGTCAAATGGAGTTCTTTTAGGCTCTGTGGTGCTAACGTTCCCTCTGGGGGTTCAACTCTAAACACCCATCTGAAAAAGATCCGCTTACATTTTAATAATCAAATAAGTATGTGAACATAATCAATAACCTACCATAGCCAATAACAAATACATTTATTATTTTATTTGTGTTCATTCATATCTTATTTTACCTTAACATTTATTAATTTATGCATATTCTTGTATCCCTCCAACTTTAAACGATATGTCTGTTTTACTGTCCGATAGTATACACTGGAATGATTTCAAACCTGTTTTTATTTATCCTAATAATTATAAAGGAGTGCCTTGGAAATATGTGTTTATATAATTTGTGGTCAAACCGTTTGAGACCCACTGAGATAACTTAGACTGTTTACTTTGAGAAACTGTTATTTTGGTTTTGTTATTTTCTTTTGTTTTGTTAATTTAGTTTATATACTAGTGTTTTCCTTATTTTATATTAACCATTGTGCACCGACTTTATTTGGATACCTTCATTCATTTGGTTATTTATTTAGTTGTTTATTTGAGTGTACTACTGTGTGGAGGTTTTAACTGTCTTCCTCTTGTCATACAGGTGCTGTGGGCCTGAGGCAGCAACCCCAGTCCCTGGTGGTGGTGTTCTTCACGAGTCCTATTGTTTGGTCACGGGTGGTTTTGAGTTGGACCCTTCCCCCCTCTTTATTTATTGCCGCCTGTTAAGCCCCAGCCCTGTCTTGTACCTCCTATGCCCCAGTATGAACTTTTAGCTGATTGTATTATGTGTATCTGGTGTTTTTAGAATAGTTAATTGATTGTTATGAAATAAAGTAATTGTTAACTGTAACTGAAACTGTCTCTGGCCCGTTATGTAAAACTAACCTGTGTTCCTTGTGTGTTAAATCTTTTATAATCAATAGTTAGTTCCTAGGGGTGAAACTCCCTTAGGTGGCGTTGTTGGCAACACAAACTCTTACCTACACCACACCGTCACACTTGCACAGAACCCTAGTGAAACAGAAGGGGAAAGAGCAGCTGTGCCACACACAGCACATGACGCCGATAAGGAACAATCTCCTCCTTCCAAAAAGACAGCACTCGAAGATCTCCTTGGGGAGTCTTTCAGTAAAGAAGTGCCATGCGCACAGCACAACCTTGGTATCGAGGCTGAAATTGACTTGTACCGCAAAGCGACCTCCATCTTACTCTCTGACTGTCCTCTCAAGTGGTGGAGAGACCCACTTTACCCACTGCTGTCACCCATGGCCAAAGCATATCTCTCTGTCCCAGCAACATCAGTACCAAGCAAGAGAGTTGTTTCCACAGCAGGGGATATTGTAAACGCCCAAACATCCCAGCTTCTACCTGGAAATGTGGACATGCTCATATTCCTGAAAAGAAACCTGTCTGATGAGTGAGAGTGAGTTAGTGAGTTTGAGTTGAGTTACTTGACATTTTTAGGGCCCGAGCGCGTCCTAGCACGAAGTGCGAGGAAACCTATTGTTATTGGTGGAATTCTTCTTATTATTATTTTTAGTCACTATTTTTCCTGTTTTTGAGGGCTTTAGGATGCTTCAAAAGTTGTATAATTTTGCACGGACAACAGGACCGGTAAAAATTGCAACATTCTGGAGTCAATGGGTTAAAATATTCCAGCATGCTCGCTAGCGCCACCTATCAAA